>ML818984.1:184106-195627 GCA_009831015.1 Picea engelmannii | reverse complement strand
TTTCTTTCATAGGGTGGTTGCTCATTGAATGTAGGTTGGCGAGTTAAAGGTAGTTTGCTTTCATCATTTGCTTAGTATGCTTAGTAGTTTACCTTTGCTTACTGTCATGAACTAGTTTTATTTACATAGAGTTTGCATTTTCTTTCTTAGGAACTATCCATCAGTCCTTGGCCCAAAAGTACTTAGGTTACCTAGTTTCAAGTTGCTTAGTAGGGTTTGTTCATTAGATAGGTTTGCTTGAGTAGATTAGCCCTAGATAGCCGCTTTCCTTAGTTAGTCTACACTCCTACCAACCTTATACCTTTGGCATATATTTTTCTACAACTCTAATTTTACTTACCCCGGGTTGACAATTTAATTGGGGGTAGTTTAGTGTCTTTTTTAGTACATATAAAACACCTAACATTTTGGCGTCGTTGCCAGGGAGGTGTCTCAAGGTAAGAAGTAATTAGGAATTAGATCATCCTTAGACCTTAGCATTAGTTTGGTGGTGGGGGAACTTTAAGAAAAAAGGTAAGAACCTGCGCATCTATTATAGCAGGTTCCCCCAAACCCAATAATAGTTTTTCTTTTTGTTTTCTTTCATGAATAGACCTAGGAATCAAATGGTATCTTTTTCTTTTTGTTTTTTCTTTCTTTCATGAATAGGCCTAGAGACCCACAAGGTAGATACATTAAATCAAAATCAGACCTTTCAACCAAGGTTCCTTCCAATCTCTTTGGGGGAAGGAACGTTCCTCTTATAAAATCCGCAGACCGATACCAAAAAACAGGAGCTAGCTCGACTCAAAGAGCTAAAATAGTCTCTGAAGGGACTAACAAAGGGAGCACTATAGAACAAGAAATTGAATCATCAATCATATTAGGACAGGAGGTAAGACCACTTGAGTCTTCCACAAAACCAAACAATACAACCTTTTATTTTACACCACCACCAGGGGACTCTAATTTTAAAGATATCATAGACCCTGAACAGGTGAATCTTTTGTTTGGTAGCTCAACCAATGTAATTATCACTCAGATTAACACATAAAATTTGGCACCAATAATCTCAACCGGTTCGAGTAGAGTCCCATACATCCAATCAATAGGAATACCTCTTCATCAAAGGGAAACCTTGTTCTCTTCAAAGATAAAACCACTTAGGTACTCTCTTTTTGGAAACCAAGAAAATATGGGTGATCAAGAGGACCATAACAATATCAGACATAGAGAGGAAGAAGAAACTGGAAACCAAATCGAAACTACCTTCGGGTTTCCAATTTTAGACACCACTCCAAATGTTAACATGAAGAATATTCCTCTCTCAGCACTGCCTACCTTTTATGGTAAAAACAGTGAATATCCAGACACCTTCCTATTTGAATTTGACATCTTGTGTAGGAGCTACAACTATGTGCAAGATGACCAGAAATTAAAACTCTTTCCTACCACCCTCAAAGCGTCTGCATTAAGACGGTTCATGGGGTTGGGAGAATCCAGCATTAGGTCTTGGGAATCCATGAAAGACATCTTTCTTAAGAAGTACCAAGACTACTGCAAGACCAAAGAGTCTCGTAATGACATATTTAAAGTCCAACAGTTAGAAGACGAGACCCTCGAAGACTATATGGAAAGATTTGGTTATATCTCCCAGAAGTCAAAATACCATGACCTCCCAGAGGATGTAGTTAGGGATCTTTTCCTTAAAGGAATTTTCGAAGAATATTTAGAGATGCTTAACCTAATGGAATCAGGTGATATTTCTCATAAACCATTCACTGATATATGTGAAATGTGTAAAAACTACTCAAGGAGTAGAGCCAAAACAGAGAAGAATGTTCAGGACCCTTACAATAGACACTTAAAACCAGTTAGTTCAGGTGGTATTGCGAGAGAAGAGATAGGGAAACTTTTAGAAAACTTCAAGACTGACATCTTAAGAACAATAGGTTCCTATTTGGATACCCTTAAACTCAAAAAGAAACAGGAGGAGGAAAATGCAGCAATGAGCATATATTGCCCAAATGCAGGAGGAAGCATTCATCAAGGGAGTGCCCATTAGATAACATTTTAGTTTGTGGCTTCTATACAGAAGAACATGTGACTGAAAAATGTCCATCATTTCCCAGTTTATTAGCCATCTATAGGAGTGGAGACCCTGAGGAGTATTCTTATGCACCTAGAAGGCCATGGCTGCCTAGGAATCAACCCGCATACCCAGATCTATAGTCCCAAGTTCCACCCTATTATCAGCAACAACAATGGAACTCACCAGGTTGGAAAAACTAGTCTACTCAGTACCAACATCCTTGGATTCAAGGATGGAGGGGAGGACACAACCAAGGAAATCCTCAAGCTCCATCTATTCCTATGTACAACCATCCTTATTCTTAGTTCTCATCAAACACTCCGCAACCTTTGCCAGGTTTTGTTCCACCACCTTTACTTCCTATCCCACAACAACAACTGCTCCAATTTCAAAATACAAGCTCCCCAAAAATGACACTATTACCGGCATAGCTAGTGCCGAACGCCAATAATAAGCCCCCTCAACCTCTTCACAATGTTGAGATGCAGGCCTTCCCGACATATGTTATTACTCCTGTTCCATTACAGGAAATTCAACTAAGATCAGGAAAAGTTCTAGATAGGCAGAGACCTTCAGTAGTCATCCAGGAAAAAGAAGAAGAGGAAACTACCCAACAACCCATGGATGACACTACGTGGGAAGATGTTATTATCCCGAAGAATCAAGAACCCAAGCTTCCCTAAAATGAACCTTCACAAATTACGAAGGTCCCTCCTTATTCAGACCGATTGGTAATCGAGAAACCTACCACCCGACCGAGATTTGACATTTTGAATGAATTAAAAAATATTTGTGTCAAGATTACTCTTCTTCAAGCCATTAAAGACATTCCAATCTATAGTAAGGTAGTCAAAGAATTGTGTATCAAGAAGCCAGGTAGGAAACCAAAGTACCCTCCTACAATACATTTGGTAGGAGGACTCTCTGAGTACATATCAGAGTAGCCAAAGCTAGAAAAGTATGGGAATCTGAGAAACCTCGTAGTGACCATAACCATTAAGGAGGTCTCCATCGGAAACACTCTCATAGACCTAGGGGCAGCCATCAATGTTATGACCGTTATTACCTTGGAACAATTACAATTACAACCTCTTCTTTGGCCTACCCCAACCATTTTGGAATTAGTAGATAAGACTAGGGTTACACCTGAAGGGATTTTAGATGATGTCATGGTTACTTTAGCCTCATGGGAGTACCCTGTAGATTTTCTTATCATTCATTGAAAGGATCCTGCCCGAGGCCATCCTGTTATTTTGGGAAGACCTTGGCTAGCCACAACCAATGCATTTATTGGCTATAGAGAAGGAGAAATGACCATCTCAAATGGTCTCTCTATCCATAATCTCACCATTTACCCTCCAGCTCAACCTATTATGGAGAATCTATGGTGGCTTGAATTTCCATATGAGAATGATGACTGGGAAGAACCTGTATTTCCTAGTGACCATGCAAGGGCACTTCAGGAGCATACACCAGAAAATATGCTAGTAGTGGTTCCAAAGAAAGTGATCGGGAAATGGATAATTTGTGTTGACTTCCAGGAACTCAATAAGGACACTTTGAAAGACTACTTTCGTCTTCCTCTCATTGACCAAGTTCTAGATACCTTGTCCGGAAAGAAGTATTTCTCCTTTCTAGATGGGTACAACGGGTACAACCAGATTCTTATAGCACCCGAGGACCAGGACAAGACTACCTTTACTTGTCCTTGGGGCACCTATGCCTATAGGGTCTTACCAATTGGATTGTGTAATGCTCCTGCCACATTTCAGCGAGCAGTATTAGGGATATTTGCTGATCTTATTCATGATTGTGTGGAGGTCTACATGGATGACTTCACAGTTTATGGAAACACTTACCAGGAAGCCTTATACAACTTAGAAAAAGTCCTCATCAGATTCCAGGAAATGAACCTATCTCTAAGTCATGAAAAATGCAAAATGTTGCTAACTAAAAGAGTGGTTCTAGGACATCATGTTTCATCTGAAGGAATAAAAGTCGATCCTGCAAAGATTGAGGTAATTATTAGACTTCCACCTCCTAATACTCAGAAAGAGGTGAGAATATTTCTTGGACATGCTAGATATTACCGACGGTTTATTGAAAATTTTACAAAGATTGTTGCACCTATGTTTGGATTATTGATAAAATATGTTGATTTTGTTTGGACTGAGCATTGTCAAACTGCCTTTGAAACCCTGAAAGCTAAGCTATATGTGGCACCAATTCTTAGAGGGCCTAATTGGACTCTCCCATTTAATATATCCGATGATGCCTCCAACACCGCAATAGGAGGGGTATTAGGGCACAAAGAAGACTAACAGTCCTATGCCATTTATTTTATAAGCAAGAACTTGTCCCCTGCAGATTTGAACTACACAGTCACCGAGAAAGAGTTATTGGTAGTTGTTCATGCTAGTAACAAATTTCGTCATTACATTATAGGTTATGAAGTATTTGTACACATTGATCATTCCACCATTAGGTTCCTCATGAATAAGCCTATAACTAATGGCCGAGTGACTAGGTGGCTCTTGTTATTAAAAGAATTTAATATTATTGTGCTTGACCGACCTGGAAAGGATAATGTAGTAGCTAACTTTCTTTCCTGAATAAAGAATGAGGATGATGACATCCCTGTAGATGATAGTTTCCCAGATGAGCATATTTTTTCCTTTTTTGTCAATACCCCATGGTTTACAGATATGGAAAACTATCTGGGTACTAGGAAGTTACCGTCTCATTTGTCACTTCATGAAAAGCGAAAAATTATTACACAGAGTGCTAATTACTCTTAGGTTGGTCATGATGTTTTTCGCACATGTCCTGATTTGATTATTCGTAGATGTGTTCGAAGGGATGAGGTCCCTGAAATACTACTAAGTTGTCATGATGGACCATGTGGTGGCCATTTCTTTGACAAATGCACAACATATAAGGTATTACATTCAGGTTACTATTGGCCTAGCATTTTCAAAGATGTTGCCAAGTATGTGAGAAGTTGTGATAGTTGCCAAAGGATAGGTAGACCTACATCATCTGATGAAATTCCTTTGCAGGCCCAAGTTATGATAGAACCCTTTGAAAAATGGGCCCTCGACTTTGTAGGACCAATTTCACCCATGTTCTATAGGAAGAACTATATTTTGGTTTGTACGAACTATGTCACCAAATGGGTAGAGGAAAAAGTCCTATTTAGGGCCATAGAGAATTTTGTTGTCGAATTCATCTACGAAGACACCTTTACCCGCTTCGGTGTCCCTTGTGAAATTGTTACCGACCATGGCACTCAATTCACTTCCAAGCTAATGAAAGAGATAATAGAGAAATATGGGATTAAATATTGTAAATCTTCTCCATACCACCCGCAGGCCAATGGTCATGTAGAATCCACAAACAAAGTTCTAGAAGCCATCTTGAACAAGACTGTTCAGTTACATCACCGAGATTGGGCTGATAGGCTCCCAGAGGCTTTGTGGGCATACCAAACTACCTGGAGAAATACCATTGGGAATACCCCTTATGAGTTAGTGTACGGGAAACACGTACTTTTACCAATAGAATTCCAAGTAAGGACCTTCCGTATTGCTGCAGAATTAGGATTGAACCTAGATGAGGCTCAGAAGCAATGAGCCCTACAATTGAATGAATTGGATGAAATCAGGCAAGATGCCATCCAACAAACAATATTGGTCCAAAACTAGAGGAGAAAGTGGCATGACAAGTTTATTAAAAAGAAACACTTCCATCCTGGTGATTGGGCCCTGTTTTTTGATTCCTGGTTCAAAAAATTCAAAGGCAAACTTACCACCCTTTGGTTGGGCCCTTACGAGGTAGACACTATATATGACAATGGAGCTGTAAAAATTAAAACAATTGGTGATGGAAAAGTCTCCTTTGTGGTAAATGGACACCGACTTAAGTTTTATCATAAGCCCATTTCCAGATAATATTTTCTACAGGTCATGACAGCTGACAAGGCATTGGCCTTAGTAGATGGGGAAGTCTCCCCTTTTTCTTGAAACATTTTCTGAGTTTCCTACTGTATATATGTAAATAGTTTTTGTATTTTGTTAATAAGGCAATTCTAGATATTTCTGTAAGTAATTATTTCACCAGGAGTGCACCATTTCAAGGATCTTTCATCAAAACATTGTTATACTTGAATCTTGTGTTTGCTAAAGCATCAAATGAATAGTGACTTATTGTAATTATCCATGTTTTTGCAAAATTATCATTTTTAAGGCATTCTAAAGCAGTTTCTCTTGAAACTCTTCACCACTGTATAAGAAAGTGAT
Organism: Picea engelmannii; assembly: GCA_009831015.1. Taxonomy (NCBI): domain Eukaryota; kingdom Viridiplantae; phylum Streptophyta; class Pinopsida; order Pinales; family Pinaceae; genus Picea; species Picea engelmannii. The sequence goes on along the minus strand of ML818984.1, from coordinate 189,258 downwards.
ACCATAACTATCAAGGCTAGAGGTCTCTTGTATAATTTTTTTTCAAGAAACCTGAGTAAGTAAGTCAAGTGTCTTTATAAAAGAGTAATAGGGAAGTCTCATTAGAAGTTAGTCATGGAAACATCATAATAATTACAAAATAAGAAAGTGAGTTGAGCCTAGAGATACCATTCTGTTCTTTCTTGATGGTACCATCCACTACACACTAAATATATTGATTATATCATATCTTTAGATAGGCCACGTCCGCTTAAGTACCCCTTACATAAAGATAACCACTAAACAATATAACGGAAAGTCATCCTCCAACATAAATACCATCCCAAGTGAAAAAAAGAAAAGAAAGAAAAGTTGTTTCAGAGTTGTTCCCCCATCTTCTTGCATAAGCAATCTTATAATTAAATCTTAAAGGATGGAGGGCCAGAATCTGAGGTTTTAAGAGGCTAACCCACCGGGATACTGAAAAGGTCTGCTGGCAGTGGGTACCGGCCTGTGGTATGACTAGGTAAACCCACCGGAGTACTGAACAAGATTTCTAGTAGCGGGGCATTCTACCTAGCAAGGATGATGATCTGACAAAAGTAAATAATAAATCTAAACTTTTCATGATGTATGACATTACTTGCAGACAAAGATGACATGAAGTATGTGTGGTTTAGCTAAGGTTAATGAATCTCATAAAATTTCCATTGGGAAATGACTCTAAGACTATCTTGAAACTCTCTTGCCTACCTCTTCTTATCTATATATAGGATCTCTTATCCTATAGGTGGGGCCATCTCCTAACTGTCTCGTCTGACCAATCTGTGAAATTTCATCTTTACACTTGACATACTATAAATCTTCAGCTATTGGGGGATTTTGACTAGTTTCCTATACTTTTGATTGTGAGGTGTCACAATACTTAGGTGTGGGGGAGGGGTTCATGAGTTGACAAATGATCATTGCCTAGATAAAGGAGTCTTTGGAAGAATTTTTGTATTATTACCATGATACAGGTTATTACATTGATAGTCATGTTATTTTTAAATGCTTAACTCCTGTGTGCTATACATTACTGAACTCATGCTTAATAGACCATTCTTTATTGGTTATCTTCCATTACAAGATGCATACTGTAGGTTTGACAATACATGTTTTATGCTTGCTATAACCCGTTCATTATAGGTTTTGACACTATATGTCATATACAAGAAGAATGAGTAAGCATGGAGCACTCTGCCTCTGCTCATTAAGCACTATGGTTGTCAAAAATACTTCAAAATTGCAGGTTGTCCATTAAAAGAGGCAGAAATGCACTTAACACAGGGGTACTAGATGAAGTACCGAATGAGGTGCCAGATGCAATGCCGTTTAAAGTGTCGTTTGAAGTGCCATTGCATTGCATACCAGTAATTGTCCTAGATGCCAGGGAACTAGAATTCAATTACATTCAATTAAATTTGTTACAGGCATTGATTAAAAGATGCCTCATATGGTTATGATCAAATTTCCAAGTCAAAAGACTTGGACATTGATCTAAGTACGCACCACTCCATTGCTCCTAAGATTTCCATCAAATTCAAATCTCCCACACATGGCAGCTCACGCGCACATGTGGGCAATGTCCTCCACCATAAGAGCATCCAAAATCAGGCTGGGCACTCTATTGTTTCATTTTCCCTTGCCATTTTCTCTACCCTACGTTAAGAAATTGCGCCCAACCTCTGCTGAATTCTCCCTCTGTTCTAATCACACTCAGACTGTGTTAAACCCGTGCCATTTCTTGGCTTGTTTGCACCCTTGCTTGGTAAAATTTTCCCTCTGTTCTAGTTGCACTTAGACCGTGCCCAATTTGTGTCTCTGTGTGGCTCGATTTCTCCCTTTCTTGGTGAATTCAAACCCTGTCACAATGCCCAAGTAATACGAACCCTCTTCCTATGCAGACTTGTTTTCCATTCCAGAATTCACACAGTGTAGGGAAGTGTTCTTGCATGCTGGATGGGGGCCATTTCTATTGAGTTTGCAAGGCCATGATGACGGTATTTCTATGCAATTTGTAGTTGGTTTTGATGGAAAGATAACACATGTAGGGTCTCTCAATTTTGCAGTCACAAAAGAGTCAATTGCTACTGCAACAAAACTTCCAAGAATGGGAGATAGGTGGTTCAAGAATCATCAATTTCTGCACTCAAGTTACAAAAGGGTGTTTAAACCCAAATTCGAGAGCATTTCAGAAGAGAAAGGGAATACTAAGGAGTGGATAAAGCCAGAATTGGTCAATCCCCTTATCGTCATCACAAGGTTAATTACATGTGAACGTAGATACTCCACCTTCAAATCTTATCACTTTAGATTGCTGGCTCATTTTCTGTTCAATAAACCTTTAAACTTCCCTTTTTATTTTCTCAAAAGCTTGGAGAAAATGTCCTCTCAAGTGAGGAAAAATGTGACCAACCCCCACAATAGTCTCTTCCACCACAGTTTGATCAAACTCCTCGTTCTTACCAAACTAGAGAAGCAGGGGAAAAGTTGGGATGCCTTTATCTACCAATTTGCAAATCCTTACTTGACAGTTAAGACCGGAAAAATGCCACTTAGCCGAAAAACTATCTCTCCATCCAACCCTCACTCTCCAAAAACTCCAAACTCCCTTGCACAAAATCCCTCTTTACCAGAACAATACTAAAATCTTGTTGATATTCCTACTTCTTCATCGGGGAAGAAGACCAAGAACAAAGACCAAAATAAGCCTATTGTTGACCCCCCAATGCCTTCATTTTCTCTTGATCCTACACCTAATAAGCCACATGAAGTAATGCAACAAGAATTTCCCATCATTCCCACAAACAAGAGAGGAGCCAACCGATTTGGTAAGGGACCTTTTTGGAAGAGTAACCGAAACATAAGAACCAAGCCTTATGCCAAGCCTCCACCTACTTCGGATCCTATCCAAGTATCCTCCGACCTTGAGAGCCCTCATAAGCAACCTAGAGAAGTCTCCATGGATGGATTAGAACCACTAAGGAAAACAAAATCAGAACCTACCTCACCTTTCCGATCTCCCATCACACCTACTTCACCCATGTCCACTCTTGATCCTAAATTTGATAAATTGACCACATCTCTCAAAGGACCTAAGCCTTCCTCAGAGATCATTCATTTTTCCCCAACTATAGAGGAGCTACAAAGGGAAAACCATCAACTTCTCCAACAATTAGAAGAGAGGAAGACAATAGATGCACACCTTCATCATGACAATGCAGTCCTTCAGGAAAAAGTTAACTCCCTTCAACGGTTGGTCGATGGGATGACCCAATCTAAACGCATCTTAAGAGCACAATTAAAGAAACATAAGAGGAACAAGGCTAAGCATACACAACACAAGAAGGAGAGGTTTCTAAAGCTGACCCTCCTTAGCAAGCCTAGTTCCAAGGGATGACTTCTTTTTGTTTGAAGTGGGACCTGCAAAATCGTCAGTGTGGGAGTATGTTGGGCCCGAGATATGATCATCTTCATGAAGTTATTATACACTTTTTTCCATATGTATATATGCATTTTTTATCTTTCAAAGGAGCTTTTTGAAGAATTTTATGGTAAAATGATATAATCGGCATGCAGTACGTATAATTCGTGTTTTGTGATTCAATCAAGTTTAATTTATCATATTTTATGGTTTCCAAGAGTTAATTCATGTTTTTCTACTATTACAGGGCAAAACGCACCATGTTTCTTGGTTCGACACGTGTTCCAGCACTTGATCCAACACTCGTTCCGGTACTTGATTCGACACTCGTTCCGACACCCAGTATTGCACAAAACGCAAGGCAAGTTGGCGGTTATGGTATTGGCGGCCAGTGGTGGAAAAATCGAGAACATGGGTTTTTTTGTCATCGCCCCCTCGAGCTACTAAGCTCAAGACAACTCAATTTCAGTTGTCCAAAGAGGGCGCTCATTGGGTTCCTCCGTTTTGTTACTTATGGATGCATTTAATGTAATTTGCCAAATTTAGAGGTGGTTCGACCCTCCTGTGGTCAACCACATGGGTTATAAGATTATAAATACCAATAGGATGCTCATTATATTGTTAACCAAGTAGCATAAGCATCAGAATTGCCAGAAAAACGATTTTGCTATGTTTCTAGTTTTACATTGCCAGAATAGTGCCAAAACTGCATTTTTGGACTTTTATGGTGAATTTGGTCTGTTGAGGTCGTGGTGTGATTTTAGAGAGTGACCACAACTTGCTGGGGGGCCCACCAACAGTCTGGTAACTGTCTTCATGTTTATTTTTCATTTCCTAATTTAAATTGCTTTCTTTTTATTTTTTGTACATGTATATCTTTATTGTGCTAATTAGTTTGTTGTAGCTTACTGTTTTACTTCTTTTTGCAGGTTAGATGATGATATGTGTTAGTATGTGTTGATTTCATAGATTAGAAAAGGCTTGCAAGTCTCTTTCTCACTATACTAACCCCGTGTGCAAATTATGCTTTCTTTTATATTTTTACAGTCAAGTTTAGAACAAATTCTTAATTAGAACAGAGCATAGTTTTAATCTGAGTTTCTTCTGACAAAGATTGATGGATGGATAGATTTTGTTCCATATTGCTTACTTCAGATTTAGATAGATTTCACTTTCTTAGTTATTGGTTAAATGTAATTGTCAATTCACTTTTTAATATCATGTTTTTAATTTCTGTTTTCAGTCATTTTTTTTTATCATAGCTTGAATGATTAAAACAAACATAGTATAGTTTCCTTTCACACAATTTCCTTTCATAGATTAAGATGCAATTGAATTTCTTAGTTAGATAATGATGATATCATCATGATGTTGATTGTTTATACATGAATATGCAAGGTATTTAACATTAATTTTATCATTGCTAAGTTTTCATTAGACTGTTTACTTCACACCTTTCATTTTGCCATTGAAATTAGTATTGAGCTTATACCATTAGAATTGTCCTTTGTGGTCAAGTTTCATCGAGATATCATCCGTCATCACCGAAGGCATTCACACAACCACTAGCATTACATTTGAGTGTTTCATAGGTTAAAGTTAGTTTCTTGCTTTCATAAGTTAGAAAAGATAGTTTCTTGTTTTCATAAGTTTAGTTGATAGTCTTTCTTGCTTTCAATAGAATAGATTTCCTTTCATGCATTGCAT
>ML818984.1:157678-184006 GCA_009831015.1 Picea engelmannii | reverse complement strand
TTCTAGACTAACTTGGGTTTCCTTTTTGAAAGAAAAATCTGAAGCATTTGAAAAATTCAAAGTGTTTAAGGCTCTGACTGAGAATCAAACAGGAAAAAGATTAAAGGCAGTAAGGTCTGATAGAGGAGGAGAGTTTAGTTCAGAGAACTTCAAGGAGTTCTGTGATAAACATGGGATCAAAAGAGAGTACACAATTCCAAGGACTCCACAGCAAAATGGAGTTGTTGAGAGGCAGAATAGATCAGTACAACAAATGGAAAGATCAATGATGAATGAAAGGAATATACCTCAGACTTATTGGGTGGAAGAAATTCATACAGTTGTTCATATCCTTAACAAATCTCATCTCAGGCCACACAGTGACAAGACCCCTTATGAACTATGGTTTGGAAGACCTGCTTCAATCAAGCATTTTAAATTTTTTGGGAGTAAATGTTATATCAAGAACAATGATGAAAATATTGGCAAATATGATGACCTGGCTGATGAAGGTATCTTTTTGGGTTATGCTACAAATAGTAAAGGGTATAGATGCTACAATAAGAGACTGCACAAACTAGTTGATTGTATAGATATAAAAGTTGATGAAGAAATCTCAGTCATAAATGTAAGCAGTGTTGAACCAAGAACAGAAGATATAGTTGAAGATGAAGATGAACAGGTCCAAGGATTAGAAAAGGAAGAATATGAATCAGATGAAGATATGAATATTCAAATGGACACAAATCAGTAGAAAGAAGCAAAATCACCTCTCAGAATTATTAGAAAGAATCATCTTGAAAATAAGATAATTGGGGATATAAATAAAGGAGTTCAGACAAGAAGGAAATTGATTAAAGACTCAGAACAATCTCATGTTGCCTTTTTATCTATGAATGAACCTAAAAATTTTGAGGAAGCTAGCCAGGATGATGATTGGATTAGAGAAATGAATGAAGATCTTGATCAAATTGAAAAGAACAATGCTTGGGAGCTTGTCCCTAGACCTGAAGATAAGAATGTAATAGGTTCCAAATGGGTGTTCAAGAATAAAATGAATGAAAAAGGGAAAGTTGTTAGAAACAAAGCCAGATTGGTCTATAAAGGATATGCACAAGTTGAAGGTCGGGACTTTGATGAAACTTTTGCACTAGTGGAAAGATTGGAAGCCATCAGAATGTTTCTTGCTTATTCATGTCATAAGAACTTTAAAGTTTATCAGATGGACATTAAGTCAACATTTCTAAATGGAGATCTAGAGGAAGAAGTATATATGGAGCAACCTGAAGGATTCTCATTGACAGATAATCCTAATTATGTTTGTAATCTGAAGAAGGCCTTATATGGACTAAAACAAGCACCACGAGCTTGGTATTATAGACTGGACAAATTTTTACAAGAAAAAGAGTTCAAGAAAGGTACTGTTGACAATAAACTTTACATTAAGTCTGAAGGTGATAATTTACTAGTTGTTTTGGTTTATGTAGATGATTTTATTTTTGGTTGTACTAATGAATCATCTGTCCAGTGGTTTTCTAATTCTATGCAAACAGAATTTGAAATGTCCATGATAGGAGAATTGTCATATTTTCTTGGCTTACAAGTAAAACAAAGTTCTGTAGGAATATTTATTTCTCAAGAAAAATATTTGAAAGAGATGTTGAAGAAATTTCAGATGGAAGATTCCTCTCCAGTTAGTACACCTATGGTGGTTGGTTGCAAGCTTAGTAAAAATGATGTTTCACCGGATGTTGATCAAAGGACATATCGCTCTATGATAGGCAGTCTTCTGTACATCACAGCATCCCATCCTGATATAATGCAAGTTGTTGGAATGGTAGGTCATTATCAGTCTGCTCCTAAACAAAGCCATTAGGTAGTTGTAAAAAGGATATTCAAATACTTGAAGGGAATAATGACTTATGGTCTGTGGTATCCCAGAAATCAAAATTTTTAGTTAACTTCTTATTCAGATGCAGATTGGGTAAACTGTGTTGATGAGAGAAAAAGCACCAGTGGAGGAGCATTCTTTCTGGGTGACTCATTAGTTGCATGGATTAGTAAAAAGCAAGGATCCATTTCATTATCAACTACATAGGCAGAATACATTACTGTTGCTACTTGTTGCACACAAATTTTATGGATGATACAAACTCTTACATATTTGAAGGTAACTTACACTGATCCCATTCCAATTCACTGTGATAACACTAGTGCCATTATTGTCTCCAAGAATCCTGTTCTTCATTCCAATACTAAGCATATTCCAATAAAGTACCATTTTCTCAGAGAACAAGTTACAAACTGAATTGTTCAACTGAATTATATACCTTCTACAGAACAAATTGCAGATATATTTACAAAACCATTAGCAGCAACCCATTTTGGATATCTTCGTCAAAAGTTGGGGGTTATAATTTCTTGTGTCTAATCTCTTCACCTAGTCAGGGGGAGTACTTATAGAATATCTGGTGTATTTCCAAGATGTTCATAGTTGACAGGGGGAGTATGTTTTGCAACAGCTTAGGGGGAGCATGTTTCTTCTTTGAAATTGATATCAAAGGGGGAGAAAAGAATCTGGGAGGACAGTCCGAATGCATGTGGGTTCTTGTGTTTCCATCAATGCTAAAGGGGGAGAATGTTGGAAAATATTTAACATACAGCGCATGCTTGTATACTTGTCATTGATGGCAAGTACAACAGTGAAGATGGCATGAGTATAGAAAGTATGAAATAGGTGGGCATTATGAGAAGACGTTGTAGAGAAGATTTGAATAATCTCAGAAGAGATAGTGCAGAGGATTGTTGGCAGATCATCGATGGAAAGATCAAAGTAAGAGGAACAAAGTAATCTCGGGAGGAGAAGAAGCATTTCTGATCATTGGATCCCATTTACAATTCCCAATGAGCGTCAGATCAAGTGTTGATCGGGACTGCTCGGGAGGAGAAGCAGTATTTCTGATCATTGGATCCCATTTACAATTCCTAATGACCGTCAGATCAAGTGTTGATTGGGACTATTGATCCCACGCCATTTCGGAGTTTCGTGACTCGTGACTTGGAGAGGCAAGAAACATAACCATCGAAATTGTGATTTAATCGCAGTCGTCAGATCAAGGTGTGATCTGGATCATTGATCCGACTCCATTTCAGAGTTTTGTGACTCACGACTTGGAGAGGCAAGAAACATAACCATCGAAATCATAATATGCGAAATTACGATTTAATCGCAGTCGTCAGATCAAGGTGTGATTTGGACCGTTGATCTGACTCCATTTAAGAGTTTCATGACCCGCGACTTGGAGAGGAAAGAAATATAACCACCGAAATCGCGATTTAATCACAGCCGTCAGATCAAGGTGTGATATGGACCGTTGATTCGAATCCATTTAAAAGTTTCATGAATCGCGACTTGGAGAGGCAAGAAACATAACCACAAGAACACTGAAATCGTGATATGTGAAATTGTGATATGATTTGAGCCATTGAGTTAAGATCAGATCTGAACCATCGAACCATAGGACAAGTCGTTGACTTGGAGTCAATGGAGCATGGTGTGGAAACTCACAAGATGCGAGATCATGATAAGATCTAGACCGTTGGATCTATGGATATTTCAACCATCGATCATAGACAATGAAGTTTATAAACTCGTGAAATATGAAGTTCCTTTTGGTACAACCTATGGTCATCGTCGGTGGTCACAAGAAGGGAAGGAGTCAGTTCAGATAAGCTCCATTTCAGGGTTTCGGGGATCGCGACTTGGAGAGTCGAGATGCCTCATCTCCAGATTCACGAAATGCGAATTCGTGAAAAGCACTTTATGCATAAGCACTTGGTCATGACCTTGGTCATATTGAGGAAGGAGCTAGCGCAGAAAAGCTCTATATCGGAGTTTCAGAGATCGCAATATGAAGTGTCGAGACACTTGGCCACAGGAATGCCGAAATGCCGAAACCTGATTTAAAGGCAAGATTAATAAATTTCATCCAACAATGCAGATAAACTTGAATATGATCGGAGGGCTACTATTATATCTCACAGTTAATTTATCAGTTACGAATATGTTAGTGAAACAGATTCATGATTCCTGATCGATTGGCATTTCAGTTGCTTAGATGGTTTTTTCTTTTGCCTCAGAAGATTCAAAGGGTAACTGTTGTGTATGTGGTGTGTAAAAGAAAAACATACAAACTGTACGTGTTTGGTCGTTCTAGACGAAAAATGAATTAAATTGTAAGAAAGGGAAAATCACAGCATGCGCAGTGTGAGACTGAGAATATACGCAGTGGGAGATAAACTCAGAGAAGAGTAACAGATGAGGAAAAAGTTGAAGTAGAGCAGAATGACAGAACAAGTTGAAGCAGAGAAGATTTGCAGAATAGACAAAGGAAGAGAAGAATTACAGAAAAGTTAGAAGAAGAACAGATTTACAGAACAAAGAAGAAGTGGTAAGAATTGATTTATCTGTGTAGTTGGTTGTTTAATTATTCATTTATATTCTAGGGTAGTTTGGAGGTGCTAGGGAGGACTGTTGTCCTCAGAGGTTCAAGTGGGAGCTTGAACACAGAGAGTTATAGCTTCCATCTGGTTGCATCCAAAGAAACCAAGGTGGCAGGGTGGTGCAAGGGAGAACAAGTGTTCTTTGTTATATAGGTTGAAGCTTGTGTAACTGGAAGTTGGTGCTTCCATCCAGTTGGTGCTAGAACATTAGGGGAGTTAGTGCTTCCTTCTAGTGGGTGCTAGAGAAACAAGAGAGTCGGTGCTCTCAAACAAGTTGCAGCTTGTAAAACAGAGGTAGCAGCCTCACATTGAGTTGGTGATCAATTATAGATGATGTACAGAACTTAAAAGACTACCTATCATTTTGAAGAAGAAGAGGTTTTCTCCCTTTATGGGTTTCCTCGTGAAAATTTGTCTCTGTGTATACCTTATGTGTGACTGATGCTCATTAATTTTATTGTCCATATGTTGTATAATGTTGGTGATCACTTGAAGAAAGATTAAGAATGTATTAATAGACTTAAAATTGTTTAAGCACAATAACAACTAATTCACCCCCCCTCCCCCTCAGTTGTCTTAGTAATTTCAACATTTATATCTTTTTTCTCCACTGAAGAAAAGGCAACAATTCAATTTGAATACAACCAGTTTCTAGCTGACCACATCCATACACAGATTTTCAAGTTTTCCACAGAGGGTATGTTCAAGTATTCTTCAATATTGGTGTACCTGGTCCTCTTCTTCCAAGCATACAGATTCTCCTTCTCCCTCCAGAAGTTGGATCAAGATGGTAATCCTCAACCTGTGACCTCCTAGACATCAATAGGGAGGAAGAAATTATCTGAGTTAAAATTCAAATAGTTCATTGACGAATTCTACCATACATTGGCATGCATGCTCAGTGGAATCACATAACCAAGAATAAATGAGGAAGTTCATAGAATTCTGCACCTGACAGGCCTAGCCAAAACAGGAGACTGGTACCTTTACCAAGACCATATAGAAATCAGCGTATACGGGTTTGAATTACCTCCTTACAAGTTGCCAAAGTACCTACCTGTCATGATATTCTGCTTGAAATACATCAGACAGATGATCAATTCTGATGATATCCACTTTGTGGCATTCAAGAAGAAGCAACAGCTCAGGATCAAAGGTTGAATCGATTCTTTCATATGCAACAAAAAAGATGTAGGAGAAGAAGCCAATAATATATTAATGGAAATGAAGTTCAGCCTAAGCTTCCCATGGAATTATGATCCATGTGGAATTATAGCAGAAACCAGGCTTAAAAACAAGATTTCTCCTTATGCTCATGTGCCAAATCCTGAAATTGAAAAGTTCATGAATCAAATAGAGTGGCAGGAAAATGATTTGCTAGATACAAAACAACAACCTTCACCTACCAATATTTCACATACCATCACTCCATAGGTACAAGAAGAGAAGAGAGCTAGGAAAGAAATCCCTCCTTCAGTCACAAAAGTATCAACAGAATATCTCCAACTCTACAGGAAGAGGACCGAAACCATCCATACACCTGACAAATCTAGAGAAAACAAAACTTAGTCCACCATAGTCATGGAGGGACCACATTCATCACTCTTCTCAGGCATCCAACATATAATGTCCACTTCCTCATCCAGGAAAAAAATCGATACCACATTGTCAACTAAGTCCTCACAGGAGCCTACAGGACTTAATATCTTGGAGAAGTACAACTTGATCAAAAAGAAGAATGAGTTGTTGACCAACAACACCTATGCATAGTTTTGGAAGTAGACATCGACAACACAAAACAGGTTACTATCTGCATTAGACACAAAGAAAGGAAGGATGCACATGGTGTTCTTGCAGGCACAGGTTCCTCATCCCAAGACAATTTCTGAGTACAATAGGGAAACTTTGAATTTGATGTAAAAGAGGTCCATCCAGCAGATCAGATGGACATGCATAGGCAAACTAGGGAGATGATTTTCTCCACCCTAGAAAATACATCCTTGACTGCTGCAAAATTGCGGGTCTCTTTAAACAATGTCCAGTCTCAGTTGAAGATGGAAAAGATATCTTCTCTAGCCAAGGATAACAAGATCAAATCTCTAGAGGATATGGTACTTAAAATTGGATATGATCCATCAAATGTTAAAGAAGTCGAGGAACTACTAAGGAATAAAAATGTTGACATAACATCTTTGAGGAAACAACTAAAACTCCTAGCCACTAAAGATTCACAAGCAAAGGAAATGGTTGAGAGTGAAGGCCACAAGGAGGAGATGTTGAAACTAATAATGGAGCAGAACGCCCAGATTAAGGAGATGGAGGCCGCGCTGGATAAGTTAGTTAAAGAAAAAGAACAGAGTATGTCAATGACCGTCATCCCACTAGAAGCAGTTCCTCTCACAGGAGTCAGTACAACAACAACCACAACAACTGAAATTCCTTCAGCTATCCCAGTGACATCTTCAGATGCTTCTCAAAAATTGGTGAAGTCAATGGAGGACATGACCCTGCAAGGAGAAGAGATTAAAAAATTTCAAGAAGAGATTAATAACCTCCAGAAACTGGGCACATCGCATAAATAAAACTTGAATAAAGGAGAGTGGCACCCTTGAAGCATGGAGTGTGTCTTGAAGGGAACGTCATGATTTTTAATAAAGGTAAGTCAATGAACGTAGGTGCCTAGAAAACAATAATTTGTTTTGACATTGTCGAACTTAAAATAATTATTAAATGGGTAATTTTTATTAATTATAAAATCTCCTTAAAAATTCTAAGCCCAGTTTGAAATCCATCTTCCAGTCAAGTTACAACACAGAGATGCACAAGTCACAGAGACTCACTCAGTAAATACATAAGTTGCATAAGGAGACAGTCATGGCCAAAACATTTTCAGAATCCAAGGAAAACATATGGATGGGCATCAGCAAGTCAATGAAATATATTTGGCCACTCATACAAGTTTTGTTTGAACAGCATGAACTGGTGCAGAGAACCAGACAAGCCATTGACAATATAGGGGAAGAATTGGGAGAGAGGCCCACAAAGGCCACTGAAATCATCAGGTTCTTAAATTCTAAGACAAAAGAAGAGCTGGAGGCTTTGGAAATTGAGGATAGGATAGAAACCATCCTTGAGGTCAAGAATTTTTTGACCAAGAATGGATTGATGCTACAATTAGAGGAGAAATCCCAGACCATGGACATTGGGGTGCATATATTTTTTAGCAAGGTTGATTCACTGCACAAGAAGGGACTTCTAGGTTTATTAGTGATCAATGATAATGCCATCACTCTGTCTGACTACAAGCAGAATATCCTAGCAGTAGCTATAGATGGTTCTAAATTTGTAGGCATACAAGGGATCATTACTGGCAAGGATTTCTTAGAAACCTTATAGTTGGACTTGAGCATCCAACATGAGATAAAATACATCTTCATCACAAATCCTATCATTTCCAAGTACACTGAGATGGACAAACATACAGAAGGTTACTAAAGGTTTCCATCCCTAGTCAAAAGAGATGGGAAGACCTATGTTCTTTACTCGAGTAGAGGTGATGTGGACATATGAGTCAGCATGAGGGACAGTCAACTCAAAGTGATGAATCACCAACTACTTTCCTCAGAATCAACACTAAGGATTCGAATGGATCATCAACCATCCTATTATTTTGTAATTTGTAATCTAGTTAGTTAGATTTTTCCTCCACCATATCCTAGTCGTTAATGACAGGATCAGATGTGATTTTTGTATAAATACTTCTCACTTTGAAGTATTGAGGGTTGATTTTAGCGCCCAAGAAGCTATCTTTGTAATCTTTTTGAGAAGATCGACCAGTAATAAAAAGATTGATTCATAGGATTCTTGCGTTTGGATGTTGGTGATGTTTATCTTTCTCTATTAATGTTTATCTTACTCTGTAATCATTTTTGTTTTCTGTTTCTAATCATTTAAAGGAATTTAATGAACATAATTTGTCTCATGCACTCTGTTTCTGGTCTTTAGCGATCTGCACGTTATTCATCTGATATTAAGTAAAAAAATTCTTAACTGCTTCTTTGCTTGGTTGAATCTCTCACCTATTCTATCTTTCCACCACATTTAATTCTAATAGAAACAACATTCTCACTATCTCTCCCTATGAAGAATTATTATAAAAACTGTATCTGATCTTAATCTTTAATACAAACCCCATATCCCAATGTATGTTGAATGAAAACACTTCAGCCAATCTTTATAAACAAACAAAAAACTCATATTATTTTAACTAGCCTAATATCTAAAACTCAAACAAATCTAAATCCTACAGAGAGATCCCTCTCTGAAACTAGCAGGGATAGATCCCAGTTTCGAAAGTGGTTTTGGTAAGTTACCTCTATTAATTTATTCTTCCCTTAACAACCTATGGGAATGACAGAGTGATAACACTAAGAAAAGTAGATCATTGCCTTTCACTTTAAATAACTTTCTCTTACCTCCCTTCTCTTACCTCTATTTTTTTCTACGAGCCATGTATCTCTACCTTTGTCTCTCAGCCATGCATCTTATTGAATCCAAAGACTGCAGCTATACCCCAGTTCCTTTATTGGGCTATGGAGTCTTTATTCACATACAAACCAGTTAATTTATAGCTACACCCTAGTGCCTTTGTTGGGGCTATGGAGTCTCTTATTCAACACACTCAAAAACAATATGCGAACTAAAAATTAAATGCTCGAACTACGAGCTTATTCTCCTACTCCTAATTTGTTGAAACTTTCTACTCGAGAATAAGAAGATTTCCATAGTAACCATTCAAGCAATTGATCTACTAATTGGATTTCTTAAACCTGCTTTGTGAAAATAAAAATTTGAAAATGGAATGACAACTTGCTCTGAATATGAACCCCACACTTGGAGTGAAACCATGATAGAGGATTAAAATTGATAAAATCCTCTAAGTATGCAGCCATCGGATCATAAAAATCATGACCAGATACCTCTATATTGGTATTAAACTCATGTTCTTTATGCTCCAAATGGACAGACTGCCCTTGTAAAAATTTCTTCCGTAGAACGTCATTTTTGAGACCCGAAAATGGAACGAGAAAATGTTTCAATCTTTTTCCACTATCAATTTCTCCCATTAAGTTTAGAGTGGAAATTTCATCACTACTAGAAGCATTTGAGGAAATGGAAAATGCAGCTATAGTATTGTTGCCGACATCTACAGTTATATTGTTACAAGCATCCTGATCTTCATAAAAGTTTTGAGCAACAAATTTATCCTTCAGTTGTTGATTATTTTCTTGTACATAAACGTCTTCAACAACTTTCAAAGCAAAGGCATCGTAAATATCATAGGGCAGTCAATTACTTCCTTTTATTCCAAGAGTAGGAACAATTGGTGTAGTGAGGGAATCATTTGATGACAAAGAAAATATGTTCAATTACTCTTGTATCACCTCCTCTTTTTCTTGACCAAAATTTAAACACATATAATTCTGAAAGTCATCGTAAGTCAAGAATGTGAGTTGATCCCCAATATTTATAGTCAGATGTTGAGGGGAAGCAACTTGTTGTTTGGAAAATTTATTATCACTCTCTACAAAAACTTCATGAAAGTCATCATTAACAAACTCATCCCTCTGCTCATAACTAAGGAAAGGTTCACATGTACATGCAAATCCATCTTTGTGATAATCATCAATATACTTAGTTTCAAGAATAGAAAAAATTGATTTATTAGCTTCAGGATCTGAGGAAGAATAAAAATCTAAAAGTGATGCATTAGTATGCTGAAAATAAGAACCCGGATCAGATTTCCACTGTCCATATCCTTCCTTGGATTCCTCTGTATCCAAATATGATTTATTCTGCTCATAAACTTGTTCATGTTCCAAATCTCCATCCCAAACTCGATTTAAGAGCCTTCCACAAGATCGGATGTTTTCCTCAATATCCTCTGCATTAGTGAACATCTATTGCAATGATGGTGCCCTTCTCTCTCTGAGAAAAATAACCAGATCAGGGTGTTGTGCAATTGTATACTGCAACATGGCAGCAACTTCAGTAGGTTGAATTTCCATGGGAATATTAAGAAAAAAATTATGAAGCCTTCTATTGAATACAATATCAGCTTCATCCTGCTCCCTTCTCAAGGCATAGAACTCTGAAAGGTATTGTTCAAAGGATTTGTTCTCACCACAATACCTCAAAAAATAATTACGCAAAACAATCCATGAACTAATAAAATCAACTTCCAAATTTTTGAACCAGAATGATGCATCTCCAAATAAAGATTTCTAGAATATCCTCGTAACTACATCCTCATGCATAATTTGAAAATTATCAATGAAATTTTCAAAAGCTTCCAGGTTCTTCTTAGCTGGAACATGGTCTCCTCCATTGAACATAGAAAGGTAATCAATAAAATTGGGAGGATAGGCATGAAGGATAAGTGGTAGCTTCAGGGGTTTGTAATACTTCTTGATCCTGGACTGAATTTTGGTAAGTTGATTACAAGGTGGAACAATGATTTCAATAAGTGGTGAATCAGATTTATTATTCATAGGCTTACATGAATGGTCATGATCTGAATAAGTTTGGATATGATAAACATTATGGTTAGTGGGTTCAAATGAAGGAATTAGATTAATATCAATAATTCAAGAGGGAATGTCTTCTCTTCTCAAGGATAGATTGACCACTATAGGATTATAATCATATCAGTAAACAAAGCATAAGATAGTTCTTTTCACACGCAAAGGAAAAGACAAGAATGAATTGATGAATAAAAATATGAGCTCTTTGAAAAAACTGACGGCTTGGTACCTGGTCTGTCCCTTACATTTTTCCATTCTCTATCAGTTGGGCTCATTCTCCAGTGGAGTCTTTTGATTGTGGAGTCTCTAGGTGAACGTTTGTAGTCATATGTGTGTCTGGATTTTGTTCACCATGAAAAAAAAATATGATCGTTGTCATTCCCCCAGGGAAATATATTTTGTTACTCCGTTCCCCGACAACGGTGCCAGAAGATGTTGGTCCTAAGGTCTGCACCTGACTGCTAAAGGGCAAAACTAGGCCACCTCAAGTTTAGAATATTTGATTTTTTGTTGGTCATTTAGAGGGTTGGTTCTACCAAGAAAAGAGCATGGTTGGGTCTGAAGATGATAGGGATGAGGGTCCTCCTTGGCTGGTGGCACACTAATGACAGACATGTGAAATAATAAAAACAAAGGGAAACAACAAACCAATCAATGAATAATCTGTTGCAAGAAGTTTAATGCTTAAAATATCATTTCAAGACATTAAACATGTATCAAAAACAAAATTACTCCCTCAGGTTGCGAATAATACAAGTTTTACCAAGCATTAGTTGTTTTCACGGATTGCATATCAATAAAGACAATTTATACAATAGCCGAAATAAATGACATATACTTTGCACAAGTCAAAAACTGTATTCAAGATAAGATAAAAACACATGAAGATTTGAATGAAACATTGTAATCAAGAGTATATTCACCAGGTAGAGAGATTTAATTCATGCATCGAACGGATCCAACCAGTTGTTGTATTTCTATCCTTTCCCAAAGACTCTGACCCTCAAAACATACAGAAACTGCATATTTATCAGGGTTACAGAGGCTCTCGTCCATCTAGGAATGAGACTTAACTCTACATTAATAGTTGTAGAACGAATTATTAACTTGAATAAAACACTCTTGGAGCACAACAATGTATACTTCACACTTGACTTAATCAAAAGAGTGGTTCTTATCACACACAGAAGACCACTTATTGTGCTTTTAAACTAAAAGACTCTTGAACTGAATCATTAAAAACTACCACTAGCGATGAAAATGGATCGAGGCATGTGCTAGAATGAAATGAGATTGCCATAGAATGAATAGGAGTGATAGAATTGAGTTCTGCATTAAGCATTGGCATGCATGCATTCTTTTTTAAGCCGCTGGAGATAACTGAATATGCTGGCAGTGTTTTTCCCCTACTCATCTCCTGGAGGAAAGAAGCAAGTCGTCTGGCATTTTTTCGGAGTCGTTGATCCTCTCTCTGTAGTCCAGAAATGTGTTTTATCCATTCCTGGTTTGGCACCCCTTTTTAAACATTTCAAAATGTGCAATAAATATGGGTGATCCACTTCAGAAATCCGACGTTTGCGGGCTTCTGAGCGCATAGTATTCATATCTCATGGAGAGATAATGTTGCAGAGTGACGTGGCAGTTCAGGACCCACTTTGGTTGTTCAAGGATTCATCATTTTGGGGCTCTGACACTTCGGGTGTTTTCATTTACTCTGGATCAAAATCTCTCAGAGGAAAATCTCCCAGAGTTATTAACTAATGCTAATCATTTATTAACCCAAGGTTACTTTTAATCTTCAACATTTTGGGAATTTAGGAGTATTTTAAGTGCCTAAATTACATATCTCCCGAAATGACAATGTTGCAGAGTGATGTGGCAGTGATGTCATGATGAGTGACGTGTCAATAAAATAAGAGTGACATGTGTCAACTGGAAATGGGAGAACAACGCAACTAGATGACATAAAATGAGTGCCACGTGTTATGAATGATGAGTACCACGTGTCTTCGAAACTTTGGCACTTTGGGGTTCAGAAGTTTATAAATGCAGAGTATGAATATCTCCCAAAGAACGAACCTGCAAAGTGACGTGGCAGTGACAGCCCACTACGAAACTTCATATCTTCATCACTTCGGCACTTCGGGGCTCTATGCTTTCTCTGGGTTGGAATCTCTCGAAGTGACAATCTCTCGGAGTCATTAATTCATGATTATGCTAATTGATCTGATATTAAGACAATTTATGGTTAAACACTTCAGGAGTTTGGGACTCCGACCCTTTGGGGTTTGGGAGTTTTTGTGTTTGTTGTGAATTAAAACACCGAGAATGATAACCCCCGAATCTGACGTGTCCACATGATGTCACTGTAACAATGTGTCATGAAAAGAGAGTGATATGTGTCACTTGGAAATGGGCGAATGACGTAACACAAATGAACTAAACTAGGTGCCATGTGTCAGTGCCAGATGGATGCCATGTGTCTCTGACGAATGAGTGGCAAGCATCTCCGACACTTTGGAATTCAGGAGTTTCTATATGTAAATCATGGAAATCTCCCAAAGTAGTACGGGCCCGAAGTAATGTGTCTCTTCAGGACTTCGGTGCTTCAGCACTTCGGGGTTCCGGTACTTCGTGGATTCTCTCTTGATGTTAAACCCTGCATGATTTAGACACTCCGAATGCATGAAAATCGTCGATCTAAGTGGCTTGTTGGATCTCCACCATTGCAATTCTACTTTTTCTGTTCCTACAATCTGAGACCGAAATTGACATCTTTTGAATTTCTTATTTTTCCCGCAGAAGCTTACTATGCATACAAAGGACTTAGTGGACCTAGATGTGTCTTGTGCACAGGAAAGGCTTTGTGGGGCCTATTGCATGCTCAATTAGTGGAAAACATGATGACAAGTATTTCAAAATCAAACCAGACATGCAATTATCTTTCAATTAAAACATAAATAATTATGCACAAATAAATAGTCAAGCAATTCAATGAATAAAAACAAGTCATTAAAAAATTGGGAAACTGACCTGACCAACCTTAAGAGGAAACATCTATAGGAAGGTACACAGAAAAGAGAGAGAGGGATAGGGGTACAGACTTAGGTATTAACAGGTAGGACCCACTAACTATCTATAGACTATTTATGGTCCTACTTGTATACCTACGGGACTACCTCCTCAGAATTACCAGTTTTCTCAAGTGAACAGACAACTGTCGTTTCTTGCTACTTTAGATTTACTGGATTTATCTAGGATTTTGAATGATCCTATATTGTATTCTCCTTATTGGCCAGTCATACATGTCAATTTACCATTAGACATTCCTAAGTTTGACGATTGATCATGGGAAGACCCAAATAATCATGTCATGATTTTCCATCTTTGGTGTTCATCCAACTCCTTGATGGATGAATCCATTAGATTACGTCTTTTCCAACAAAATATGACGAGTTCGGCAGCCAAATGGTATATTGAATTTCCATGAGGATTGTTCTATGACTTCAACACCTTAGTTATGGATTTCTTAATGCATTACTAGCTACCAATCGGATACGATACAAGAACCAAAATTTTTATTTCATTTAAACAATCCTCATCCACTCACATTTCTGATCATATTCATGAGTGGAGGAGGATAATATGCTTAATAAAAGTTCCCCTTGTTGGCATGTTTTACAGGCAGCATATGCTTGTCAATGATGGAAAGTACAACAACGATGATAGGCTTGAGTATAGGTATAATGTGCCAGGCGGGCACCAGAAGTATTTTGGGAAGACGTAGCAGAGCAAGCTTGTGAAGACCAGAAGAGATAGTGCAAAGGTGCACGCAGAGTGCAGAGTATGCATGTTTGTCATTGATGGCAAAGATCTCGATCAGCATCACAATGATGATCGCATGGAAAGATCAAAAGATAAATTCCATTTCGGGTATCATAAACAAAGACTCCATTTCGAAGTTTTAGATACCGGGAGCTGGAGGAGTCAAGGAAGAAACTCACTGAAGGAACTTGTGAAATGTGAAACCCAAAAATCCTTAAACAGTCACATCAACCGGAGTTTCAGATACCAGGAGTGGAGGAATCAAGAGTCGAGACTCTTCATCACAGGAGTCCCGAAGTGCCTAAAAGTGAAACGTCAAAATTCCTGAAACAGGCACATCAACCGGAGTTTCGGATATCGGGAGTTGGATAAGTCAAGAGTCGAGACTCTTCATCATAGGAGTCCCGAAGTTCCGAAATGCGAAACGCCAAAAATCCTGAAACAGGCACATCAACCGAAGTTTTAGATATCGGGAGTTGGAGGAGTCAAGAGTTGAGACTGTTCATCACAGGAATCCCGAAGTGCCGAAATTCCAAACACCGAAAATCCTGAAAAAGGCACATCGACCGGATTTTTGGTTACCGGGAGCTAGAGGAGTCAAGAGTCAAGACTCTTCATCACAGGAGTCCCGAAGTGCCGAAATGAGAAATTGTGAAAGCGCTATATGGATAAGCGCTTGGTCACCGTTGGTGGTCACATCGTCGAAGAGCTGTAGAGAAGATCTCGAAGAGACAAGCTCCATTTCATAGGTTGGGACATGGAGAGTCGAGATGACTCGTCACAAAATCCCCAAAACGTGAAATGAAAAATGTGTGTTAAGAATTGGCCCCTGGTCATAACCTATGGTCACATCAACAAAGGCTCAAGGGAGGAAGTAGCACGAAGCTAATCTCCATTTCGGAGATCGCGACTTGGAGAGACAAGATGCCTCACCACAAGAATGTTGAAATGCCAAAATGCCAAATTGTGAAATGTTGAAATAAGCGTGACACTCATCAATTATGATCCAATGGTGCAGGTTATTCGGGAATATGATCAAAGGGATATTGTTTCTCTTCAGAGCTAATTGATCAGTGGAAATTCAGTTGTTGATGTGGTTTATGGAGGTTCATAGTGTAACTGCTAGAAATGACTGATTGTTTCTGTCAGAGGACTCGAAGAGACTTCAGGGTGATCGCCAAAGAAGCTGAAGAGTCTCAAGGAATCTGCCAGTGGAATGAAGACTGTTCATAGAGGCGATTGACAGATGGAAGAGAGTTGAAGCCTATAACTGCAATAGAGAGGATGAGATCAACTGTGACAGAGAAGACAAAGAGTCTTGACTATTGGAGAGGCTAAGGAATCTTAGCATAACACCCAGTGATGATGGACACATGGGTTTAATAGCCAAAGCAGCTAAAGAGTTGCAATGATGATCAGGTAGAGCACTCGACATGAAGAGCATGCAGAAGCATTGCGCATATGGGATGCACAAGGTGCAGAGAGACTATAAGAATGTAGAACAAAGAAGAGATGGCAGTTGCAGTAGAGAGGAATGACATAAGGGGAAATGGCATGCTGTGGGCAGGAGCTGAAATACACAGAAGAGGCATAATTTAAAGAATCAAAATAAGACGCAGAGCATAAAGCGCAGCAGAAGCAAAGAACAGAGATGCATAGCTAAGACAATAAAAGAAGGTTTAGGTGCACTTGTAGAGATGAGAAGAAGATCAGAAAGCGCAAGAAGATGCAGGCAGAGAGACACGGATACAGGAGAGAAGAGAAATGTAGTAGAATAGTGATGATCCTGGTAAGACAATGACAACTATTGATATTTCATTAGAAAATATTGATATTTCAGGGTGGTAGGGAGGTGTTAGGGAGGACTATTGTCCTCAGAAGTTCAAGTGGGTGATTGAACATAGGGAGTTGTAGCTTCCATCTGGTTGCAGCCAGAGAAACCAGGGTGGCAGGGTGGTGCAAGGGAGAACTGTTGTTATCTATTATACAGGTTGGTGCCTGTGTGACTGGAAGTTGGTGCTTCCATCCAGTTGGTGCTGGAACACCCAGGGAGTTGGTGCTTCCTTCTAGTGGGTGCTAGAGAAACCAGGGAGTTGGTGCTTCCTTCTAGTAGGTGCTAGAGAAAATAGAAAGTGGGTGCTCTCAGCAAGTTGCGGCTTGCAAAAAATAGGTTGTAGCCTCATTATGAATTGGTTCTCATAAGTACGATAATGTATAGAATGTAAAGATTACTTATCATATAAAGAAGAAGAGGTTTTTACCCTTCATGGGTTTCCTCAGGAAATATCTGTCTCGATATATTTCATATGTGTGAATGATGTTGAATGTTCTATTGCTTACTTCCCTGCATTATTGTGATTGTCATTCAGTGCCATGCAAAGAGTTTAAAATAAGCATAATTGTTTAATATCGGTAACAACTGATTCACCCCCACCCCCCTTCTCAGTTGTTCAACACCCCTTCCTGATAAACTATTGGCTGAGTGGTTTACCAAGTCACTTATTGGTCCCACACCCCATTATTTTTCCATGGGTGGTGTCGTTATTGAAGAGCAGGTGATTATTCATGCTCAATACTTGGATCTCATTTATTCACAAACGGGCACACTACATGACTTGATCCCTGATGCTTCTCGCCCATCTACAAATCCAACTCCAACACCTCTAGTAGATTCTCATGTTTTGATGGTGTGATTGGAAATTTCCATGCTGAGACTTAGTCTAAAAACGCCAGTCATTCCAATCCCAAGTCTACTATGGATAATGTACAAAATAATCCTCCTCCAAATCCTTCTCCCGGTAAAACTTCTGAAGTTAATTTGGTTCAATCTACACCTACTAGTAAAAATCAAAATAAAAATAAAGGGAAGGGCAAGAATAAGGAGGATAAAAAAAATCCGATAAACCAAAGACTCAGCATGTTGATGAAAAATAAAAGCAAAAACCTTGTTACCCTTGTCTTATATGTGGTGAGGATCATTATACAAAATATTGTCCATGACGTGTTGAGGTTACTAAGTTCCTGCAAGGGACCAAGACATCTTCTACACCTGTCATTTTGTCACAACCTTTTCCTTCTCATTCGTAGGCCTAATTGGTCATTCATGACCAACCTTCCCCCTCTACCAAATCTTATGTACTTATGTGTATTGGTGACTCCAATAAGAACGAAGTTTCATTTGGTACTCGAGCCAAAGATTATAGTCCTTCGAAAGAGAAATTTGATAATTCACCACCTCTATTGGTTCAACCTTCTCCATCAACTTCACCTCCCAATGGTCCTCTTCATCTCAAATGACTGAGTCTAGATATAGTTCTTCATCACCCTCCTAAGGGCATTGCTCGTAAGTCATCGTTTAATCCTCACGCATGTGCTGCTCAAAACTACAATATTGTAGAAGATCTTGCGTAGGCACGTTCTGCGATGTCAAATATCGAAGTCCTCCAAATTTGTCCTATGCAACGGAAGGCACTATTAAAGGCTATTGATGGAACTTATCCTACTGACATGAACTTGATAATATTTGACATAGAATATCATATTGCAAGGCTTCCTCCCAATTAGCATTTCAGATAAAAGTTATTGTGGAAAATAAGAATATTTGTCGAACCGTTATTGACGAAGGAGCCTCAACTTGCATCATGTCCATCACTTGTTGGAAAGACATTGTATCTCCTTCCCTTAATGAGTCACATTGTTGGCATAGGGGCAGACCCAGGGTTCAACTCTACAACAGTGCACCAACAAAGCCCTAACTATCGGCCCTTTCGACAACACCTGCAAAGCAGATGAAGTCTCACCCGAGGTAGAGGCAGGGGTGGTTGTAAGACTCGGGTGTTTGCAACCTTAGTWGGGACATAGATCTGTGATTATAATACTTAATATAGCTCTTGGCACCATCAGTTCCCTAATATGMAATSACTTATTCACTTCATTGATACAACAGAGCTTCGTAGTATTCACACCAATCTACAGTATTCAAGCARTGGTTCACCCCCACCCTAGGGATACATCCACCAACTCTTCTTCTTTATTGTCTTCAGTCAATTGGTTACAAGCACAAAKCCATCAAAACCCTTACTCCACATAGGACAGAAGATCTGYGCAGCTCGCTAKATCCTTCTTCCTTGCGCTACAACACTAATCTCTTCACAATCTGCTACAAGGACCTGCACTTAGCTCTGCAAGTCTCTTACATTCATGCACAAATCACTTACAGACTCTACTCACACTTAGCATGCATTCACATCACATAGATGMACTATTATTACATTTCTTACATTGCCTATTCTTCTATTTATACATACAAAATAGGCCTAAACATGGGTAAACCCATGGGCCGACATCCCATTCCTGTTACATATTCCCAAAAACCCAAAAAGGGGCCCAAAAGGGGGTCGATATCTCGTGATCTCCGCTTCGTCTTGTGTTCCTCCTTCGACAGGCTGTCGAAGTCTCAAAATAGTTCAACATGACCAAGAAACTCCCAAAAACTTGGTCAAGAGCCAACAGGCCCCCAACCCTCACCTGTGACTCATCCTGAGTCACTCTGGTCTTATCAGTTCAGATTCAAATGCCTTGATATTGGACTGAGATGCTTCGACTTGTTGCTTTGTTGTGGCTTTTTGTTCAGTGAACTCCTGTATTACTGTGTCGTTCACTAGCCCTTCTAGGCGATGTTCTGTTGCAGTGACAACCTGCTCTAATTATGCTCCTTGGCTCTCCACCTTTGTAAACAATTGGCATGCCTTATCTTGCATAGGTTGAAGTTGTTGAGTGACTTCCATCACTTTTCTTTGAATCATATGGATCTATTGTTGAGTTGTGTGTTTCTCTTGAGACCTCTTCATTCATTCTACAGCTGACAGAGCCTTCAGTTGTGCCTGTAGTGTATCTGCGTGCTGCTTCACTTCCTGGAGTTGGGACTCCAATGTCTGTAACTCCAAGTTTTAAGTGAGGTTCTCGTATGTTTGGGAACTTCGGTTACTCAACTGATTGCACTCCAAGGCAAGAGATTTTAATCTGTCAATTGCGTTGCGGGCAGTTGCGTCCCTTAGATCTCTTACATCTTGAGGAGTCTCAGGCACAGTGCAGAGCTCCAAGTCTACTATGTGTTGTTGGAGTTGTTGGATTACTTCTTCGATTTGTGCCACCTGTTGTGGGACTCTCTATTCGACCTTTACTTCGATGACTATCACAGAGCGAAATGCTCTATGAACCATTTCCTTAACTTTGAGTTGCTTGGCAAGAAACTATTCCTTGCTTTGTTGTAACTGTACTTTTTCTTCATCCCACTTCACTTGCAAAGCCATATTTTCCCATTCTGTAGAACTACGTTGCTCCTCTAGGTATTTATGTACTTGTGCTAAATCCTAGGTGGCTTGTGTTGTCTCTTCCTAAGCTCGTTGAAGGCGAGCTTCGACTGTATCATCAATGTCATGTAGTTGTGTTGGCTCATCACCTATTTCTGATGTTCCTACCGACAGAGGCAAAATGGAAACTGCACGGCTGGACTATATTGTCCGCTGCACTCCTTAGAGATCGTGCTTAATCCGAATGAATACCTCCTCCTACTTAGCTTGCTTCTTATCTGCTATCTCCAGTGAAGAATCCTTCAGTGCTGCGAAAATGAAGTCGAAGTTGTCTGAGGTGAGGGTGGTCTCAAATTTGGTCCTAGTTTCTTTCGATTTCTTCCTTGAAGAAAGTTTCAGAGGGGAAACCTTCCTTTTCTTTGAGGGGTCCTCCTCGTCTCTAGGCAGTGTAACTTCACCTTTCTTCGGTTCAACTTCTGCACCATCTATCTCTCCGCCATATCCTCCTTGCTCTGTTGATATGGAAGCAGTCTTCATAGATGCGTTGTCTAAATCATGGACCTCTTCGTCCTTCTTCTTCTAGGTCTAGGTATAGCCATCATAGTTTCTGGACTGTCAACATCAGACATCTCCACAGGGTTCACTGGAACAAGGAGGTCTACCAACCATTCCTTGGTAATCTCTTCCAAGTCATCCTCCTTCAACTTGTAGTATGACTGCAGTTGTTGTTTATGATCATCAGTGCACATTTTGATATAGATGAAATGGCAGTCTGTGCTGAATTTCATCAAGGGCCTAAGCCTGTGGAGAGTGTTCGGGGTTATATGAGGTGCAAACTGGATGGCTACCTTCAATTGGTTGTAATAATTGTGGAAGATGGAATTTGATTTCCACTGCTTTTTCATGTCGTTCAGGTACCATAGTGTACTGAAATTTGTGGCCAAAGGTTCAAACAGCTCGATGTCTGGGAAGGTCGCACCTTCCGGCATATCCCATGCGATGAAAGTGATCAGGATGAGAAGCCAACTGAAGTGGAACTCATATCCTTGATATTGTGCTTCCCTGCAATCCAATTCTAGCTGATTTACAAGGTACTTCACCCAATTCATTTGTAGGCCCTCCGCACACTTTCCTGCAAGGTCGACTACAAATCCAGTCACTTGGGTGGGTCGGTTCTTGTGAACCAAATTTCCTGTGATCAATTGATAGGATAGGTGCACTGCGCCACTCTGGATAGAGGCTACCTTGTAGCCTCGTGATCCCTTCTCAACATCCCTGTAGGTGTCTTTTACCTTCTATGCAAGAGTGTGATCCATGGTTTTCCCAGGATAGAAATCCAATGGGTCAGGGCCTTGCATGCTCATCCCTGTGATCCGATTAATCAACATTGGATCCACTATGATATGGTGATTCAACCATAAATATTCGCCATGGTAGCAGGACAAAAGTATCTTTACGCATGCATTCACTTCTTGGTGCCTTCCAAAGTGTGGGATCTTCATAACGTTGAGGAGGGTGGATTGTGCA
The DNA here is from genome assembly GCA_009831015.1 of Picea engelmannii. Taxonomy (NCBI): domain Eukaryota; kingdom Viridiplantae; phylum Streptophyta; class Pinopsida; order Pinales; family Pinaceae; genus Picea; species Picea engelmannii. The sequence goes on along the minus strand of ML818984.1, from coordinate 162,276 downwards.
AGGTTCATGGTCCATGACTGGGGTATGATCTTTGAGTTCTTTCCCTTGGTTCTGGTCAGATACTTGTGCAGGGTGAGCATGTTGTACACCTTCATGTCATCAAGGTTGAAGTCACTAAACTTCATTGCTACGATCTTATCTTGGTATGCGCACACTGCGTGTATCCCCTTCAGGTGGTACACAGTGACTAATTCATATTCAAAGTCTTTGGGCACACTGTCTCAGTTTATTGTGCTGCTCAGAGGTGGTGTATAGGCAGGTAGAGTTTTTAGAATCAACTTAGCATTTGCTATTTCATCCTTGTGCTTATTTTTCCTTTCACGGGATGGTCCAGCTCCGTGAGCAGTGGATGGGGACGCTTGCATTGTTTTTTTGGATAAATCCTGGATACCTTCAGACATCAAAATGGCTTTCTCAGTCATCAAGTCAATCAAAACTTCCTCAGCAGCGTTCTCTCCAGCGCTCAATGCTTCCGACATACTCACTTGGGGTGAACAATTCACGGGTTCAGGGAACAAATTAGAAATGGTAATGAGATAGAGAAGGAGAGCACAATGATTACTGTATAAACTCGGCTTAGTCTATGAGCTCGAATTCTCAATTAGAAAAAAGTGTTCTCAGTGCATGGTGTGACGTGATAAATAGGTAACTCGACAACGGTGTTCTTACAATGGGTATGAGCCTCCATTAACTCTTGTTCGATCCGTTATGGCATGGCCCAATGGTCTGATGACGAACCTTTATTTATTTTTTGTTCGTTCGAAGTGAGAGTCGAATGGATATATCAGCCCCAATGGCTATATTGCTTCGTCATGGAAAAGTGCCATGTGTCGTTGTTCTGATATCCCGACGAAGCTCCAATTTTATAATTTTTCTTTCTGTGAGGTCTCCTCTAGAACCTCCTATAACTTTTCATTCTTATCCCTCTTCTATTTTAACTATCGAGCCTTTTTTCCAGTGAGCTTCTTCTTGGTAGTTCTTTTTCCATTCTGATTCTTGTCTTTTGTGGTCTTAGTCACTTCGTGTTGTTGAGATTCTTCCCTAAGGTTCCTGGATAAGACTTCTTCTTCGTCTGGGATAGGTAATTCAATATTTTATGGATTCTCTAGAGTTTTCTTAACTTCTACATATGGGTTACTATCATTAAACATCTTTGATCTGTTCTCTTGCTCTTCAATCAATTGTGCGATCTTTTTGGGCATGAAAACGTTTAAGCCTTTCTTCTTCTGTTCCAAAACTTCTTCTTCTTCTTTTCGTATATCTTGATCTCTATAAATCCAAGGTTTTCCTATTAACATGGTAAATGGGGCGTGGTTCTCAATAAATTGAATAATCTTAAAATCTTCTTCCATCGAAGTTCCATTGACAGTCGTAGGTATCTAAGTGAGCCTCCCACACAGGTTTACCAGTTTTCCTCTGAATAACCCTATTCCTCCTAGTGAAGGGATCATATAAGGACTTCCTATAGCTTCCCAAGTTCTTTCTATCATGATATTCACTTGTGTTTCCTCATCTAGAACACAATCAATGTCGAAGTCCCCTATTCTTGCTTCAATGCATTCTTTTTCTTTAAAGATCTCTGATAACTTGAAATTTCAGTTACCATTCAGGGTTTCGTTTATTTGCAACAATACTTTCTCTGATTCTTTATGGGGTTCTATTGTAGCCTTAGTTTCTAGATATTTCTTATGGTTTTCTTGTCCTATGTTCATACTTTCAAGCTTAGCAATCATTCTAGGGAAATCCAACACTTCATGGTCTAGAGCTTTTCAACAAAGACAACTAGGTCTTCCACCAGGGCATTCCTTAGCAATATGTCCCGGTCTTCTGCAACTGTAACAGAGGGTTAATCCTCTCTTTCTTTTAAATGATCCCTGATCTCCTCTGTACTACGCACTAGGATCATAGGAGCTAACCTACAATAAATTCTTTCTAGGATCTTGCATCCATTTTTTAGTCCAAACATTCTTTATATCCATTGGTATAACATATCTTTCACTAGTCTTATCAGATCTATTCATATCAAACCTTCTTTCATCTATTAATACCCTAGTTTTCAAGCTAGGACAGATTTGTTATTATAATACTTAATACAACTCTTGGCACCGTCAGTTCCCTAATATGCAATCTCTTATTCACTCTGTTGGTACAACAGAGCTTCGTAGTATTCACAACAATCTACAGTATTCAAGAAGTGGTTCACCCCCACCCTAGGGATACTTCCACCAACTCTTCTTCTTTATTGTCTTTGGTCAATTGGTTACAAGCACAAAGCCATTAAAACCCTTACTCCGCACAGGACAGAAGATCTGCATAGCTTGCTAGATCCTTCTTCCTTGTGCTATAGCACTAAGCTCTCCACAATATCCTACAAGGACCTGCACTTAGCTCTGCAAGTCTCTTACAGTCATGCACAAATCACTTACAAACTCTACTCACACTTAGCATGCATTCACATCACATAGATGCATTATTCCCCCCTTTCTTACATTGCCTATCCTTCTATTTATACATACAAGATAGGCCTAAACATGGGTAAACCCATGGGTCGACATCCCATTCCCGTTACATATTCCCAAAAACCCAAAAAGGGGGCCAGAAACTCCGAAAACTTGGTCAAGGGCCAACACACACCATACTCTAAAAGAATTTAATGGTACAGGATTTAAACCTTATGGTGTTCTTCGTTCGTTATCTATTATGTTAGAAGGAAAAGCAGTTATTGTTGAGGTTGAGATCTTTGATGCACCTCTCGATTACAACCTTCTACTTGGCCATAGTTGGATTGATTCCATGTGTGTAATTGTTTCTACTCTTTTCTGTGTGATACGTTTCCCTCACCAAGGAAATTTTTTTACTGTTGATCAAATTGCCTTCTTTAATTCTGATTCTCGTACTAGTAACATACCTTTCATTGCGAAAACACCTCCTGGTTATGAGAATGTCAGTGTGGGTATTTTAAAATATTCATCGTTAATGGGTATGTTCCCCATTCCACCACTCGATATTCCTACTCCTTTTTTCACCTCAATTAACATGATCTCAACCATTGTTGGTGAAATCCCTGAGTCTTATGACCCTTGTATAGTACCTAGCTCTGACGAATATCTTCGTTACGACAAAATAATGCCTTTAAGTCTGGTAGAATTGGCTTATCAAGCTATTCAATCGACAACTCCCTCTCCTCACTCTCTCTTAGATACGTCTTCGGATCCATTTCATGTAGTTTTTCACACCGATGAAATGATCATGACAATCATGTCTATGGAAGATACCCCATGGGATGATGGGCATCATCATTCTATTCTCTTCCTGAAACCCAAGACCATAAAGAGTTACCAATGGATTTTGAATCTATCTATTGTTGTTACTATTTCCCCTATTCGTGAGCCAATACACAATGTTTTGTATGAAGGGAACTTGGGTAAAATTTCACCTACCATCCCTTTAGATATTTTGATTAACCCCAGAGTCATGGAAAATTTTCACATCGATGCCTCATGTTCTTCTGATGAGGTCCAAAATTACAAAGCTCTTTGCCAAGAATTTCATGACGTTTTTTCCCTGAGTTACAAAGAGATGTCGGGAATTGATCCAGATATTGTTGTACACGAAATTAAGACTTACCCAGATGCTAAACTCATTTGACCGAGACTTCTCCCAGTACATCCATGCAAACCTATTGCTATTAAACTCGAAGTTGAAAAACTTCTTAAAGCCAGTTTTGTTTATCCTGTGGCATTGACCGATTAGGTGTCTAATCTTGTTCCAGTTGCGAAGAAACAAGGCACGATCCATGTTTTTGTAGATTATAGGGATATCAGCAAGGATTGTCCCAAATACAATTATCCAACCCCTTTTGTTGACCAGATCATTGATGACTGTTCCGGGAGTGAAATCTTCTCTTTGATGGAGGGTTTCTCAATCTATAATCAAATCAATATTTTACCTACGGAACAACATAAGACTATTTTTATCTTCCCTTGGGGAACCTTCGCATACCATAAATTACCTTTTGATCTCAAGAATGTTGGTGCGACTTTTCAACGTGCTATGTCTTATGTTTTTCATGATATTAAGCACATTATACAACCTTACCTAGATGATTTATCAGTGCATTCCATGCATCGTCAAGATCACCCGACACATTTACGGGCCATTTTCCTACATTGTCGCTATTATCGCATACGATTGAATCCACATAAATGCGTTTTTTGTGTGGTTTCCAGGTGACTTCTTGGTTTTATCGTTTCTACACATGGGATTAGGGTGGACTCTCTAAAGTTTGAAGATATTCTCAATCTACCTCCTCCTTCTATATTGCACCAACTCCAAATTTTGCAAGGGAAGGAAAACTTTTTACGTCGATTCATCCCCAAATATGTTGAATTAACGAAAGGCAATACCTCGGTGATACGCTTTACCTTTGTGGTATTGATTTGTTCTTTTGACGATGCCTAAACTATGATGAAGCTGAGAAATCTTTGAATGACTTTCATTCCAGAGCATGTGGTGGTCAGATGTCTGGGTATGCCACTGCCCAAAAGACCTTACAAGCTGGTTACTTCTAGCCTTCATTGTTTAAGGATTGCATTACT
>ML818984.1:125965-137844 GCA_009831015.1 Picea engelmannii | reverse complement strand
GGTTTTGGATGTCATTGGCTCCTATATGTATATTGTATTGTAAACAATGTAACACAATGAATGAATATAATATATGCTGGTTTTCCCGGTTTGGGTTTCCAGGGGAAAAATATCTGTGTAATATTTGTATTTTCCATTGTATCTTTTATGTTCTTTTCTGAATATCTGTTTACAGTAGACATTGTACAAGGTTATAATTTACACAAATGAAGCGTTGATTTCCCAAAACAGAGTAATACCATCCATATTTTGAAAGACAATATTCATCAAGTTCTAATCACAAATTACTGACGAAGTACTTACAAGTACAACGGTTTGTCCCGTTCAGCCAATCTATTCTGAATGATAAGCCTTTGAATCAGTTATATGGCAACGCTCACCTAGCATTGAATGGAAGAAAAGTACTTCAAACAAGTGGCGTGAGATGATTTGACCGACCGTCGCTTTCCCCTCTCCACATGCGATCTTTAGATTTGACATATTTAATGATAATAGAACACATGACATTAGGGCGTGGTTGAGTGGTTTCTCACTCACCCACTTTTATCCCCGATATGCTTCTCGAGGTACCATGTGGCTATGGGTTGAAAACGCGGTATTTTCCCCAGCATGCTCTCTAGTGCTTAACCTCCGTGTTATTTCCTCACTCAATATGTCTCCTGACCGTCGATCTCAGCTACTCAAGATCTGTGACCCGACGGGTCCCATCACTTCTATGTATCCAAAAATTTTAACTGTGTCTGCCAGATATGACCCCACCTACTAGTCTAACACTACTCTATATTGATTTAGCATTCCTCCAAATCTCAAGACTTAGATTCCAATAAAGTATTATAGTGATAACATAGGCTCCAACTGGGGATGCTACCCTCCCTATGAGGTAGCAAAGAACTTGTAGACCAGGTGTCGGATCCATCAGGCTTCTCCCAAAACACTTGTGTGTACCATGCTCCAATCTATCACCAGTGTCTGTTGAAAACCAAACTCTGTACACTATTCTCCACTAGCTACTGAATATACCACTAGAAATCTGACTATATACACTGCTAGAAATCCAAAAAATGATTGACCAACAAGCTTATTTGCACTTACCTACCCTAAAGATGTTGAAATGAATACTCAATCAAGTGATGCTAAAGTGCCAATGCATCCAATCAAGCAATTGACTTCCCGATTTTTCTCCGCTCACATCTTTCTTAAGTAGGAAGACAAATGTAGAAGATGGCAGTTGAAAGAAAAAGTTGAATCCAAAACCTAAGCTTATGAATGAAACAAACTCCTCCTTCACTAAATACTGTAATAGGATGGCCACAAGATCTTGAAAATCATGAAAAATCATTTCTTCTTGATGAGCAAAAAAAGAAAGACAAGCCTCTTTCATAAGTGTTTGTTTCTCTTGCTCTATTTCTTCAGTTCTAGGAACACTTTCAAATGAAATTCCAGCAAAATGTTTGTCTAATATTCCATGCATATCAACAAAAACATTCATACATCCTTGAACATCTTTAAATATGATAACCATACTATGTGCATCAGGGTTATCCTCTTGTTCATCAAATGGTTCCGATTTGGTTTTATTAATCTTCTGGAAATTTGCTTGAGTATTGTCATTTTGACTTTCAAATGAATGAACAGGAATAAGTTTCTGCTCATAATATTCTTGTAAATGTGAAAAGAGAACATCATGTACCATTTTACAGTCCAGATTTCCCATGGATGCATTTTCAAAATCATGAGTTTCAAATGAATCAAATAAAACCACTGCCTCTTCATTATCTTTCTCTATTTCTAATTGAAGAATGGGATACGTTGTTTTGTTGCTTTCTTCAAACTCTATGTAATTTGTTTTTTCACTCCTTGAAGTTTCCATAGATGCAGTTTCAGAATCCTCATCCATGTCTAGGCCACTTAGAAATTGGACCACCACATCATTCTCAAAGGAACAAAGGCAACTTTGAAACACTTTTCCTTTCTAGAAATCTTGTTGCATACTTATATTAGTTTCATAGGGAGGGAAATAACCTTTAACAACAATTTCTTGATCAGCTTCATCTTCCTTTTTAGGCTGATAGCTGAGCACAGGATGCAAATCTGAACTGAAGTAACCTTCCATGTAATCAACCACATGATCATTAAATGTATTTGAAGGTTTTTGGTCTTCTTTACTGATAACAATTTGCTCATGTAAAACAGTGCCATTGTGAATGCAATCATACTTTCTTTGTTCCTTTATTATCTCATGATTTGCTTTCAATAATTCAAAAGAAGAAAAACATAGAGGAAGATAGTTTTCATTTGCAAGTCCATTTCTTTTTTAATATTCTACATCATGTGTAGAGAATTTCTGATTTGAAACATTATAAACATTTTTCTTCAATGTTTTGAAGGAAGGAAAACATCGTAGCAAGGTTCCTTCACCTGATTCAAAAACTTCTTCGTTTTCTTCACTGCTGTCATAGGCACATTTTTCAATCTCTTTGGATTTCCGAACACACTCATTTTCAAATTCATCTTCGACCAATGGATACAATTTTGTACTGACAAGACCTTCTACATAACAAGTACCCAGGTCATCAAATACATGAGAATATTGTTGCAATTTATTGTCAAAAAAATTTAATGAATTAGTGTGGTTTGGAAGCAACACACATTCCTTTGCTTCAATGATGATATTAGAATTTTCTTTCAATAATTTAAATGAAGAAAAGAATAAAGGTAAAGAATTCCCTTCAGCTAATTCAGTACTCTCTTCTTTGTAAATATGATATGTAGGCTTATTGCTCTCATGGAAGTGCTGAAAATGAACATTTTCTGATAGATAACATACAGATAATTGTTCTAGGAAGTCAACATCACAATCATCATCATATTGATCATATATAGGAAAATCAACAACATTTTCAATGTCATCTAACAAGAAAAAACTTGGAACATCGACCTACTCTTCAACAAACTGATTTGCAAACTCATTTTTTTTACCATCTACAAATGAATACATAAAACAATCATCCCCCTATTTATCATGGGATGGATCAGCACCTCCTCATTCAACAAGTGGAATATAATGTTTTTCAAAATCATTGGCATTAAAAACTTCGGGAGGGCATATGATATTATCAACTTTATGCTCAAGATTCCAATCAACTATTTTATGTTCATATTCACTTTCATGTTCTTGAGCATCCAACCCCTCATTTCAAATATGTTCAAATGCTTGGATATTGTGTTGAATCTCCTGGGCATCATTAAACATTTTCTATAAGGACTTAGGTCTTCTTTCCATTAGGAGGAAAGAAAAATCAGGTTGAAGAGTTGTTGTATAATGGAGCATGGAAACATCTTCAGTGGGTTGAATTTCTTTGGGAAAATTGTAATAGATGATGGAAAACCTTCTATTGAATATAGAAATAACTTCATTGCTCTGCCTTTTTCAGGCATAGAACTCTGTAATCTGTAGATCCAAAGATTTCTTCCTGCCCCAAAAATTTAAAAAAACATTCTTCAATTCCTCCCATGAGCTAATTGTCTATGTATATAAATGTTTAAACCACTATTTGGTGTCCCCTTTCAAGGATTGAGAGAAGGCCCTCATACAAACATCTGCATGGCCAATCTCAAACAAATCTATAAAATTCTCAAACCCTTGGATGTGTTTTTCAGATGATATGGCATCAGGTTCCCCATCAAACACAAGTAGTTACTCATAGTACTTTGAAGGAAAATCATGTAGTATGTGAGGTAACTTTAAGGGTCTGTACCTATGTTGAGTTTTGGAGGGTGTTGGGTCAAGTACAGAAGGTGAAATATCAGCCTTGGTTTCATGAGGCTCATCAACTTGGTCATGGTTATCATAAGGTTCAGGTGGGATATTTTGACCGAAGTCAGTAATAAAATGAGGAGATATCTGTATAATATTAAGAGGATGATATGCAATTTCAGGATTATCATGATCATTATTTGCATGCAATAGATGAAGAAAAAATTGTCTAGCTTGTTCAGGAAAGGACCAGAGGCAAATTATAACAAACAATAAAACTCCTTGGAAAAAATCCAATTTTAAGTACTTGTTTTCTCCCATAATTCCTTTTCATACCTCTTCCAAGGGATCTCATCTTCCAGTGGAGTCTCTACATTACATTCGAAGCTTGAGTGAAGTCGCTAATAATCTTTTGGAAGTTGGATTCTGCATTGAGAGTGGAGTCGCCATTGAAAATTTAAATTTATGGATACTTCTACCAGTGGAATCACCTTCAAACTGATTTTTGATGTGTGGAGTCACCAGAGTAGGAATATAGCCAATATGTGCCTAAGTGTCTGTCGCTCTCAGAACTTAGAACTCAACCATGTCATTATTTCCGAAGGAAAATTTTTCAATTTTGTCCCTGGAAACGGCGCCAAAATGTTATCTCTCTGTAAAAATTTTCTAGATGATAGACAAACGATAGAGGTAACTATTTCAACCAACTTTAGAGATGGGCACTAGCCTGCTCAACTCAGAGAGGGCTCTCTCGTGTCACTAGGTATTTCTTTGATAATCAGTGGCTAGGTTTGGTTTGTTTAGGGATTTTATAAAGTTGTTGGCGAAGGAAAGGGGGTGACATTTGGGGCTATGGAGTCAAAAATGAATAAAGTAGTGGCAGGTCATTAGAACTATCTAGAGGAGAAAGGATAAATGAGGCAATGAGTCTGAGTATTTAAAATTGAAATCTGCATGGTGAAATAGGAAAAGGAAAACAAATAACTGCATCAGAGCATATTGAAATGAATTCTGAATTAGTTAAGAAGAGGATTACATAATTTAAATTGTTAAGTCGAGAGCATCATAAGACGAATTCTGGACTCTTAAATCTCCAACTTAAAAAGAGGAAAATGTAAATGGGATTTCGAATACATAAGAAATACACACTATGAGAGAAAACAAAACTCATATCACAACCATTAGAATATTTTCATAAACAGTTCAAAATGCTTATGCATTGTATATTCACTTTAGCTCCATGGATTCACAAAGTCTTCCTTCTACAAGGAAAGGCCCCTCTTCGGTCCATCCCACCATTTATTTATCTTTGTAATAGTATATATAGGTAGATTATATCTAGGATTCATAACGAATCATCTTCCCAATGTTCCAAAAATAGTTTTTGGTTACGAAATATTAACGTACGACAACCGAACTCCTATTTTCTAGGGGACATTATAAACAAAATTGACATATTTGAGGTTTTTTCCTTGAAGGCCACTTGTCAATATTATTAAAAACTTCTCTGACACACACTAAATTTAGCCTGCAATCTATTTCATCTTAGTAATTTCTTCTTTTAACTTATCAAGCCATCCAGGTTGGTTTTCCCCAACGCTTTCGACCACATCAAATTTTACCTATGTCTTATGATGCTTGCTCTATTTCCTCTTGAAATCTCATGTATGGTGTTCTCCTTTGTATCTATTGATGATTATATCCTTCATGATGGGATTTAATCTGACCTCTTCATCCGCTCATGTTTCTCCCAAAGGCTTTGTATAAATCTTCATTGTTAAGATTCAAGAAACCAGTTTCTCTCTCTTCTTCAATGATGAATTTTTCATATTAGTTGAAAATCTTGGTTCACTGAAGGCTGCCCAGTATACTTTGTCCATCTTTCTCGATTTTGCAGAAAACATAAGTTTATCTCACTTAATTGCACAGAAATTAGGAAGTTGATCCAGTTTGTAATTACCCTGTTTATGAATGAAGCGTTGATTTCTCAAAACAAAGTAATACCATCCATATTTTGAAGGAAAGTAGTCATCAAGTTCTAATAATGAATTACTAACGAAGTACTTACAGGTACAATGTTTTGTCCCATTCGGCCAATCTATTCTAAATGATTATCCTTCAAATCATTTATATGGCGGCGCTCACCTGGCATTGCATGGACGAAAAGTACTTAGAACAAGTGGCGTGAGATGATTTGATCAGTCGTTGATTTCCCCTCTCCACATGCGATCTTTAGATTTGAAATATTTAATGATAATAGAACACATGACATCAGGGCATGGTTGAGCGGTTTCGCACTCACCTGATTTTCTCCCTGATATGCTTTTGGAGGTGCCATGTGTCTGTGGGTTGAAACCACAGTATTTTCCCCAGCCCACTCTCTAGTTCTTAACCTCCGTGTTATTTCCTTGCCCGATATGTCTCCTAACCATGGATCTGGGAGATCAAGATCTATGGCCCGTCAGGTCCCATCACTTCTATGTCTCCGCCAATTTTAATCTTGTCCACCAGATATGACCCCACCTGCTAGTCTAACACTCCTCTATACTGATTTAGCGTTCCGCCAAATCCCAATACTTGGATTCCAATAAATTATTATAGTGATAACATAAATGTTGACATCCTCATTTTTGAGACTCGAAAATGGAAAGGGAAAATGTTCCAATCTGTTTCCACTATGAATTTCTCCCTTTAAGTTTGGAGTGGCAATTTCATCACTACTAGAAGCATTTGAGGAAATGGCAAATGCAACTATAGTATTGTTGCCAACATCTACAATTATGTTTTTACAAGCATCCTGATCTTCATAAAAGTTTTGAGCAACAAATTTACCTTGCATTTGTTGATTATTTTCTTGTACATAAACGTCTTCAGCAGCTTTCAAAGCAAAGCCATCGTAAAAATTAGAGGGCAGCCAGTTACTTCCTTTTATTCTAGGAGTAGGAACAATTGGTGTAGTGAGGGAATCATTTGATGAGAAAGAAAACATGTTCAAATGCTCCTATAGCTCCTCCTCTTTTTCTTGACTAAAATTTAAACACATATAATTATGAAAGTCATCATAAGCAAGAATGTGAGTTGATCCCCGATATTTACAGTCAGATGTTGAGGGGAAGCAACTTGTTGTTTGGAAAATTTATCATCACTCTCTATAAAAACTTCATGAAAGTCATCATTAACAAACTCATCCCTCTGCTCATAAATAATAAAAGGTTCATTTGTACATGTAAATCCATCTTTGTGATAACCATCAATATACTTAGTTTCAAGAATAGAAAAAATTGATTTATTAGCTTCATGATCCGAGGAAGAATAAAAACCTAAAAGTAATGTATTAGTACGCTAAAAATAAGAACCTGGATCCGATTTTCACTGTCCATATCCTTCCTTGGATTCCTCTATATCCAAATATGATTTATGTTACTCATAAACTCGTTCATGTTCCAAATATCCATCCCAAACTCGATTTAAGAGCCTTCCACAAGCTCAGATGTTGTCCTCAATATCCTCTGCATTAGTGAACATCTGTTGCAATTATGATGACCTTCTCTCTCTGAGAAAAAGAACCAGATCAGGGTGTTGTGCAATTGTAAACTGCACCATGGAAACAACTTCAGTATGTTGAATTTCCATGGGCATATTAAGATAAAAATTATAAAACCTTCTATTGAATACAATAACAACTTCATCCTTCTCCCTTCTCAAGGCATAGAAATCTAAAAGGTATTGTTCAAAGGATTTTTTCTCACCCCAATACCTCAAAAACACATTACGAAAAATAGTCCATGAACTAATAGAATCAACTTCCAAGTTTTTGAACCAGAATGATGCATCTCCAAATAAAGATTTCCAGAATATCCTCGTAACTACATCCTCATGCATAATTTGAAAATTTTCAATGAAATTTTCAAAAGCTTCCAAGTGCTTCTTAGCTGTAACATGGTCTCCTCCATTGAACATAGGAAGGTAATAAATAAAACTGGGAGGATAGGAATGAAGGATAAGTGTTAGCTTCATGGGTTTGTAATACTTCTTGATCCTGGACTGAATTTTGATAAGTTGATTACAAGGTGGAAGAATGATTTCAATAAGTGGTGAATCATATTTATTATTCATAGGCTTACATGAATGGTCATGATTTGGATAAGTTTGGATATGATCAACATTATAGTTAGTGGGTTCAAATGAATGAATGAGATTAATATCAATAATGAAAGAGCGCATATCTTCTCTTCTCAAGAATGGATTGACCACTGTAGGATTATAATCATATGAGTAAACAAAGAATAAGATAATTCTTTTCACACGCAAAGGAAAATATAGGAATGAACTGATGAAGAAAAATATGAGCTCTTTGAAAAAACTGACGGCTTGGTACGTGGTCTGTCCCTTCCATTTTTCCATTCTCTATCAGCTGGGCTCATTCTCCAGTGGAGTCTTTTTATTGTGGAGTCGCCAAGTGAAATATTGTAGTCATATGTGTGTTTGGCTTTTGTTAACCATCAAAAATCAAATATGATCATTTTCATTCTTCCAGGGAAATATGTTTCATTGCTTAGTTCCCCAACAATGGTGCCAAAATATGTTGGTCCTAAGTTCTACACCTGACTGCCAAAGGGCGAAGATAGGCCACCTCAAGTTTAGAATAGTTGATTTTTAATTTTTGTTGGTCATTTAGAGGGTTGGTTATACCATGAAAAGAGAATGGTTGGGTCCGAAGATGATAGGGATGAGGGTTCTCCTTGGCTAGTGGCACACTAATGACAGACAAATGAAATAATAAAAACAAAGAGAAACAACAAACCATTCAATGAATAATCTATTGCAAGAAGTTTAATGCTTAAAATATCATTTCAAGACATTAAACATGTATCAAAAAGAAAATTACTCCCTCAGGTTGCGAATAAAACAATTATTCACCAAGCATTAGTTTTTTTCACAGGTTTCATATCAATAAAGACAATTTATACAATAGCCAAAATAAATGACATGTACTTTGCACAAGTCAAAAATTGTATTCAAGATAAGATAAAAACACATGAATATTTGAACGAAGCATTGTCAACAAGAGTATACTCACTAGGTAGAGAGATTTAATTCATGCATCAAACGGATCCAACGTGTTGTTGTATTCCTATCTTTTCCCAAAAACTTTGACCCTCAAAACATACATAAACTGCATATTTATCAGGGTTACAGAGGCTCTCGTCTATCTGGGACTGAGACTTAAATCTACATTAATAGTTGTAGAATGACTTATTAACTTGACTAAAAAACTATTGGAGTACAACAATGTATACTTCACACTTGACTTAATCAAAAGAGTGGTTCTTATCACACACAGAAGACCACTTATTGTGCTTTTAAACTAAAAGAGTCTTGAACTTAATCATTAAAAAATACCACTAGCAATGAAACTGGACTAATGCATGTGTTGGAATGAATTGAGATTGGAAGAGAATGACCAAGAGTGACTTAACATAGTTTTTCATTAAGCACTAGCATGCATGCATGTTGTTTGAGGCCACTTGAGATAATTGAATATGTTGGCAGTGTTTTTCCCCTACTCATCTCCTGGAGGAAAGAAGCAAGTAGTCTGCCATTTTTTCGGAGTCGTTGATACTCTCTCTGTAGTCCAGATGTGTGGTTTATCCATTCCTAGTTTGGCGCCCCTTTTTAAAAATTTCAAAATGTGCAATAAATATGGGTGAGCCACTTCAGAAATCTGACGTTCAGGGGCTTCGGAGCACATAGTATTCATATCTCTTGGAGGGACAATGTTGCAGAGTGACGTGGTAGTTCGGGACCCACTTCGGCTTGTTGTCCCTTGGTCATGTATTAAGGAAGAAATCAAATATTAAAGAAGAAGAAAGACAAGGTATCAAGAGAACAGAAGGCACACAAACTGAAGAGGGGGCAAAGTGGTTAAAGAAGAAGAAAACAAGGAGCAAGGTAAAGGAAAAGCAAGTCGTTAAAGGAGAAGATAAAGGAAGTCAAAGCAGCAAGGAATATGAATCATGGACAGGTCAGTAAGAAAAAGAAGACACTAATAGGTTCTTTGGAGCACCTCGCGGAGAAGGAGGAAGGACAGGGTGGCGAAGTCCTCAAAATGCGGGTCATATGGACCTAGGGTTTTAGACCTAGGGTTTTGGTAACTAGGGTTTCTAAGAGTCATGGAAGGATAAATAGAGGTCTAGAAGAGTGGTTTTTGTGTGGTGGTTTTCGTTGGTGTGGATCTAGAGAGATTGAATTGTAGAAGTATATGTTTGTATTTTGAGATCTTCAGCTAGGTGCGAAGATCTACCTGGTTGTTAGGTGTGCAAGGAGAGGGAATACAGAGAAAGAGAGAGAGAAGGATTTGCAGCTAAGTGCATGGATAGAACTGTATGTTTACCTATTATATCAATAAACACAGTTTTGTGGACGTAGCCCTAGGGAGAGGGTGAACCACGTAAATCTTGTTGTTCTTGTGGTTGATGTTGTGTTATTTTCTATCTGTTATACAGTTATGCATTGTTATTGTTCCTGCTAAAGATGATGATATATAGTTAACTTTGACAAGCTATACATAATATAGTTAAGGATCTCTAGGTTTCCTTGTGTTGTTATTCTGGAATCATCTTGCACTTCCTCTGGTTGTAGACACATGTGCCCTACAACCCCCCTATTTCTACTTAGGGTGAGACTTCACCTTCTTCGCAGGTGTTTCCAAAAGGGCTAGTAGTTAGGGTTTGTTGGTGCGTTGTTAGAGTTGAGCCCTGGGTCTACCCATGTGCCAACATGGATGTTTAGGGCTTCGACACTTCAGGAGTTTTCATTTTCTCTGGATCAAAATCTCCTAGAGGACAATCTACCAGAGTTATTGACCAACACTAATCAGTTATTAACCCAAGGTTACCTTTAATATTCATAATTTTAGGACTTCGGGAGTATTTTAAGTGTCTGACTTACATATCTCCTAGAGTGACAATGGTGTAGAATGACGTGGAAATGATGTCATGATGAGTGACATGTCAATAAAAGAAGAGTGACAAGTGTCAACCGGAAATGGGAGAATGACGCAACCGGATGACATAAAATGAGTGTCAGGTGTCTTCAAAACTTCGGGACTTTGACACTTCGGGGATCAGGATTTTTTGAATGCATAGTATGAATATCTCCTGAAGAACGAACTTGTGAAGTGATGTGGTAGTGACGGCCCACTCCGACACTTTGAAGCTTCATCACTTCAGCACTTTGGGGCTTTATGCTTTCTCTGGGTTGGAATATCACAAAGTGACTTTTGAGACTTGAAATTGGAATTCTCATCACCCTATTTTACTCTTCACCTATACCTTTTTGGACCTACCTAAAGCTTGAGTGAATGACAAGAACACCACCAATTGCCAGTAATAAGGTCATAAGGTAAAGTATGGTTAATTCATGTGTTTTGGGGTTTATTGAGTTAAGTAATTAAATATTTCATGTACTAATGCTCTATTTGTCATATGTGAATCTTTGACCCCTAGATGACTAGCGTTCATGTACCATCTCTGTCGTGATCTGGTACCTGCACACCATGATTGTTGTTGTTTGATCTGGTACTAAACGCATCCAGTACTAAATCTTACCTGTAGTGATCTGATACCAACGAACATGCTCTGTTGTGATCTGGTACCAACAACCACACTCTGTCATGATCCAGTACCACCTTTTGCGCCCTGTCGTGATCCGGTACCATCTTCCTGTTACGATCCAGTACTCATATGGAAGAGCCCAATGCACTAAGTTAAGTGCCAGATCTCGCCTAATTCAAATGGTGGACATCTATTTGCTATGATAAGGACAATTTGTTAATTGCCTCATCCTCATGCACTTCGTGTCATGAGGATGATGTTGAAGATGTAACCGAATGATAAAACTTAAACAACTGATTGATTTGCAAATACCTTCGCCTCCTTGTGTTTCACGATGCAGACTATTAAATAGTCGTGGCAAGGATGGTAGAAGGAGAGGAGAGTTAGCATATTATCAATGTGTAAGCAGCGTATGATAGTACAGGACATGTTTTCTGAGTAAACATTAATGGAAAGTCATTTTATCTCCATATTCGGATTATCTATGATTAAGAATGAGTTGAGTT
>ML818984.1:88997-116809 GCA_009831015.1 Picea engelmannii | reverse complement strand
ATTTTGGTTTAATTAAAGGTAATAGCGATTTGGGGCTTGATTAATTTTATAATTATTATATTCGCGATATCGCAACTCGGAGCTTCGAAGATAAATTTCTGGGAGATTTACATGCCGAGTTGCGAAACCGCGAGATCGCGATAACATGACTTAATTGAAAGGGAAGATAATCTTGGATTAAGTAATTAATTAATCACGTTATAACTGCATCGTGACTTCCCGAGTCGGGGTTTAGACGACCAAACTTTCAAAAAATACAATGTCGAGTGGCGAAATGCCGAGAGAATATTTTACCACGGTTTAGCTTTTACCCTTAACCTTGACATGAGTTACTCAAATAAAGAACTCTTGTTCTCGGCTATCGGGGTGATGAAAGTAAAATTTTAGGTTTGGGGATTGCTGAGGCACGAAACCCCGATGACATTTAATCATGAGTTGGGGAAAACTTTACCCTCGCTAGTGCTTTGAGTGAAGACCTAAAATGACTTCGCTTTTTCGTGACTCGGGACGTGTGAACTGCATGAGTTATAGTGACGCAAGGCGCGACACCCAGGCATGTCCTCTCTCACATGATCTTCTTCCTTCTCGCCCGAAGAACTCCAAGGTCCTTCTATTTCCCTATCAGGAAATCTACACCCACAGAAATCTTTTCCCGAGGTCTCCCCTCTACTACCGGGAGATCAGCTAAATCTCGCTATCTTGTGAGTTCACGACTCAAAGCCTCCTACTCTTCCTTTCAAATATTGCGATACCCGACCTGGAGATACGGGTATAGATCCTTCCTTTATTAGTGCCTTCACCACATGCAACCATGGGCTAGGCTTAAATGTTAGCGCCTCTCGCAACCTCGCAACCTCGCCACCTCGCAGGTTGAACCATCGAGCTTTCACCCTCCTATTCCGCGAATCCCTGAGATGCAAGAATTCAATGGAATGTTGACGTCTATCTCCAGTCAACACGTGTCCACCCGTCGACCACGCGGGTCCCACCTTATTCTCTACCACGCGTCCACACGAACCTCGTCTCTCAACACTTCGCAACTCGCGAATCCTAACGCCAATACTTCGGGACTTCTCGCGGCGAGATCCTGATGACTTGGTGCCACCTGTACTCCACTCGCCGACTCTGCTATGGCCCACACTATCCTCCAGCTGTCGGGATATCGCTTCTCGCGATCTCGTGATCCCCGTGACCAAATTCTCGAGCCTTTTCTCGCGAGGCTCCGATACACGATCCCACGTGTGGATCCAACGGCTATTCACCTTCTTGCTTCTCACGTCTTCACGACTTGGGATGCCCAGCACTTGGGCTTTCACCCTGTGAACTCCCGAGTTCGTGAGATCTCTCGATCTCTGACACCTATCCTCTTCAGATGGACGGATCACAGCCTCCTCGCCACTTTGTCGCTTCATGACTTAGAGCACCCAACACTTGGGATCTCAACCTGCAAACTCCCGAGTTCGTGAGATCTCTCGATCTCTGCCACCTGTCCTCCTCATATGGACGGCTCCCAGCCTTCTCGCCACTTCGCCGCTCGTGATACTGAAGGAATTCCCCTTCTATCCTCCAATCTCCGAGTCTCCGAGATGAGAGAATATCCTTACACGCATCCTCCACAACGAACAGCTCTGATCTTGTAGGGATATCATGTCTCGCAATATCGCTATTCTTGTTGCACAACTTTTGGGGCTTCAACTCGCGAGTCCCTGATACACGATACCACGTGTAGATCTGACAGCTCCTGTGATTCTGAATCGACGGCTCTGCCTCTCCTGAGCTTCAAACTCTTTGAAATCTTCCCGCCGTAACCTCCTTGCACCTCTGCAAGATCTAACGATCCTCGGAACTTCGTGAAATATCCTAAGAGGATTTCGACCGTCCTTTCCTCCTTGTATAATCCACGAAATGAAAAAAGAGTGTCTCTCCACGAGATTCCTTCGCCTTTTCACCCACCTGCGACGTTTCTTGCAACTTCAAGTCGCACTTATCTACGCTGATCTTCAGCGACTCAGAGGCCTACCCTTCCTGAGCTTTACTAGATTACTTCAACCTCAACGAGGTTCTTTGCACGCACTCCTTGCGGAAAACCTGCGAACACTTCAACTATTCGAGCTTCCTTTGACTCTGCATATGCCCGTAGCAGCAGTCCTCCAAAGCTTCTGCTCAGTTTCACGACTGAGACTCTCCTTAGCCTGTGCACTCCTTGCACGGCTTTAGCAACCCACTTTGACTTCTAAGTGCTTTGAGAACAAGATTTTACTCTCTGAGCCTTCTGTCAACGCACTCCTTGCGGATGACTTCAACTACACTCCTTGCAGGAATCCTCGCTTAAAAGAGAAACAATTGTAACTCACTTCACTTCCTCTCAGTTTTCAATCTCGACACATGAAATCATACACACAGCATGATAACAAATGCATAACAGGAAGTAATTCTCATAAGTAGAGCATTCAACACACATACACAGAGAATAACACAACAGCCATGAATCTGAATCAACTTCTTCTATTAATTCAAGATCTATACATGGGTGTTTTCTACAACTCTCTGCTATTCTCCTATGCTCTAGATTCTTCTTCTTTTCCTGTTAATGTTACAATGATACCAATGAGGGTGTCTATATCTGTTTTCCCTCCTGCGCTCTAAAACTGTCTAATCTAAGAATTCAATTCTATCTACCTACAACTACTACTATAAATGCCTCTGTCTATCTCAGACGAGAGTGTATGGCTCGAGGTCTGATTACATTTTTACCAAGGCGCCTAAATTAAATGATCTCATTTATGTTTAGCGCATCAACTTCAAGGGAAAATTTAAAAATTCAAAAACTTGTGTTGGACGTCTTCCAGCTATCTTCTGCTTCCACGTTGGTTTTGCTTGTTGTGAGGAATGCTCCTGGATCATACTCCCTCGCTTGAAAATTTTCATGGGCTCCTGTCCATGAGCTCCTGCACAGTATGTCCATGCTTCAGAATCTCTACTTCAGTCTCCCAGCTAGCATCTTCAACTGGATGTCCCTTCCACTTGACCAAATATTCAAAATATTCTTTCCTTCTGGTTTTCTTATCCACTTGTTTATTCAGTATCTGCTCCATCTGTGGCTTCTCTGCAACTGGCATCTGCTTCTGCCACTGGACCTCTGGTTGATCATCACTTTCTTCTCCTGCTTCATTAGCTTTATATGGATATAAATCCAAAACATTAAATATCGGAGATATTCCGATCCCATCCGGTAACTCAATTTCATAAGCATTCTGTCCCATTTTCTTCAAGACCTTGCATGGCCCAATTTTCTTCATTTTTAATTTATTATATGTTCCCCTCGGGAAACTTTCTTTCCTCAAATGTGCCAGAACTAGATCACCAACTTCAAATTGAAGTTGTCTTCTATGCTTATCTGCTCTGCGCTTGTACTCCTGAATTGATTTCAATAGTCGTTCCTTCACCCTGGTGTGAAGTTCTTTCATCGCCTCAGCGAATTCCTCTGCACTAGCACTGCTAGTCGCAATATGTTTTGAATCCCTCAATTCAGAAACTCCTCTCGGTTTCATTCCATATATAATCTGAAATGGACTTTTTCTCGTGCTCCTGTTCACTGAATCATTGTATGCAAACTCTTCTTGCGGTAATATGTTATCCCAGCTGCTATGGTGCTCTGTCACCAAACTCCTCAACAAGTCTCCCAGACTTCTGTTGACCAATTATGTTTGTCCATCCGTATGAGGATGATAAGAAGAACTAAACATCAAATTAGTCCCCATCTTCTTCCATAGCGTCCTCCAGAAATGTCCTATGAATTTTGTGTCCCTGTCCGAAACTATGCTTTTCGGCAATCCATGAAGTCGAACAATCTCTTTGAAAAACAAATTTGCGATGTGAGTCGCATCACTGGTCTTCTGGCATGGGATAAAATGCGCCATATTAGAAAACCTGTCAACTACCACAAAGATTGAATCAACACCTCTTTGTTTCCTCGACAATCCCAATACAAAATCCATGCTAATTTCATCCCACGGCTTCTCAGGTATGGGTAGTGGTTGATAAAAACCCACATTCTGCTTCCTTCCTTTTGAATGCTGGCAAATCCTGCATCTGTCCACAAATTTCTTGACTTCTGACCGCATCCCTAGCCAAAAGTATGACTCGCTCATCTTTGCAAATGTCTTATCATGGCCAAAATGTCCTGCCAATCCTCCACTGTGCTTTTCCTTCAACAAGTTCTCCCTCATGGAGCAATTCAGAATACACAGTTGATTGCCTTTGAACAACAATCTATCCTGGATCACGTACTCTATCCACTGACTTTTGTCTCTGAGAACTGGATTCTCAGCTGCTTCATAAGCTTCCTTAAAGTCTGAATCATCTGCATACATATCCTTAAGATCATCAAAGCCTAACGTCCGGACTTTGAATTCCTGCAATAGCAAACACTTCCTGCCCAAAGCATCAGCAACTTTGTTAGCAGTACCAGAAATATGTTTTATCACAAAAGTGAAATTTTGCATGTATTCAACCCATTTAACATGCCTCTGATTCAACTTTTCTTGTTGAGTCACAAATCGTAATGCATGGTTATCACTATATAAAACAAACTCTTTTGGAATCAAATAGTGCCTCCATTTCTTCAATGCCTGTATGATAGCATAAAATTCTTTGTCATATGTGGAGTACTTTTCTTTCGCCTCATTCAGCTTCTCGCTGAAATATACAATCGGCCTGTCTTCCTGGCTCAAGACTGCTCCTATGGAAAACCCACTTGCATCACATTTTACCTGGAATGTCTTCTGAAAATCTGGCAACACCAACACTGGTTGTTCCGTAATCTTTCGTTTCAATAAATTGAAACTTCTCAGCCTCTTCAGTCCAGTGAAAAGATTTATGTCTTTTCTTCACTGTGTCCATCATTGCTGCACTAATTCCACTGAAATTCTTGATGAATTTCTGATAGAAACTAGCCAAACCATGAAAACTCCTCACCTCGGAAATATTTCTCGGTGATGGCCAATTCTTGATTACCTCCACCTTATATGGATCCATTCTCAACTCATTTGCTGAAATAACAAAACCCAAGTAAATGAGCTCTGTCTTCATGAATGAGGAATTATTCATATTTACCAACAACTTCTCCTGCTGTATCTTCCTCATCACAATGGCCAAATGCTTCAGATGCTCAGCCTTTGTCTTGCTGAAAATCAATATGTCATCCAGATACACGATGACAAATTTCTCGATGAACTCCTTCAGGACTTCATTCATCAACCTCATAAAGGTACTTGGTGCATTCGTCAAGCCAAAGGGCATGACAAGCCATTCATACAAACCTTCGTTTGTCTTGAATGTTGTTTTCCATTCGTCACCTTCTCTCATACGAATCTAATGATATCCACTCTTCAAATCTATCTTTGAAAAAAAATTTGCTCCACTTAAGCAATCCATCAGATCATCCATCCTCGGCAATGGGAATCTATACCTGATAGTTATCTTGTTAATGGCTCTTGAATTAGTGCACATCCTCCAGCCTCCATCTTTCTTCGGACTGAGTACTGTTGGAACAGCACACGACTCAAGCTTTCTCTGACCAATCCCTTGTCCAAAAACTCCTGGACCTACTTCTTGACCTCCTCATTCTCCTGGGGTGTCAATCTATACGTGGCTTTGTTTGGTAAACTAACTCCTGGTATGAGATCAATATGGTGACTCATGCTCCTCATTGGTGGCAACGAACGAGGTAATTCGTCCACTACAATATCGGCGAACTCTTCCAGCAGTTCCTGAACTTCTCCTGGCAAATCGTCCACTCTTGTGATAGTCAGAACAATTCTCGGTTTTATGACCACAGAGAATTGTGGATCCTCCTTCTTCTTAACTTCTATAAGAAGTTCCTTCCCACTCATGAGAAGTACTGTGTTGTTTGCCTCCGACTTCACCTCTTTATCTTCAATTGGACACAACATGTGAGTTCTCCCATTCTTCTTCAGGGTATAGGTGTTCATCCTCCCATCATGAATTACATTTCTATCATATTGCCATGGTCTACCCAGCAATAAATGACAAACATCCATAGGAATAACATCACATAAAATTTTATCATTATATCCTCCTATCTTAGTGTCAACTAAGCACTGTTTAGTGACATTTACCTAATGTCCCTTATGTAGCCATGAAAATTTGTATGGACTTGGATGATCAGTTGTCTCCAGCTCCAGCTTTTCTACCATCTCGGTTGAAACGAGATTATCGATGCTTCCACTGTCAACGATGACCTTGCATACTCTATCCTTGGTCTTGCAAGCAGTCCTAAAAAGACTATTCCTCTGCGTTGAATTCTCCATCTCCTTCTCTGGCGTCAAAAGGAATTTCCTCATTACCAGTGATCTTCCTCCTTCAGCGTACTCTGCCTCAACATCTCGCCTCTGTGCCTCAGCGATGTGAGTCTCTCCAGCTTCTCTCTTTTTCTCCGGACACTCGAATGAATTGTGCCCATTTTTCCCACATGTGAAGCATGTCATTACTCCACCTCTTCCTCTTCCTCTACCTCTGGTATGAGGAAACCTATTATTATCAGCATATCCTCCTCTTTGCTCAGTATGTTGTTCTCTTTTCTCAGCATATCGCCCTCGCTGTGAACTTCCACCTCTCTCTGTCTGAGTTTGAGGTTTCTTCCAGTCATCCTTGGGCTTCTGGTATTTATCTTGGGCAACTGATTTGAATTTGGGCTGACTCCTGCCTCGACCCCTCTGACTTTGTTTACGGCTCAGCTTCTCCTCAGCTTTCAAAGCCAATTGGTAAGCATCCTCCACCGTTCGGATGGTTGCCATATTTATTTCGTCCTAAATTTCATACCTCAGGCCATTCATGTACCTGGCCACCTTTTTGTCATTGCTTTCGCGATGACCTACTCTAATATTCAACCTGTAAAATTCCTCGGTATACTCTTTTATTGTCATCAGCTTCTGTCTCAGGTTCTGCATCTTCCTGAACAGAGAAATTTGATAATCCCTGGGAATGAATTTTTCCTTCATTTTTGCAATCATCCTGTCCCATCTCTTAATCTTCTGCTTGCCTTGGCAATGCCTGTCATCTTGTAGTTCATCCCACCACAAGGCTGCATGTCCTTTTAATCTTGTGACGGCATGTCTGACCTTCTTATCATCTTCGATATCTTCATAATTGAAGTAAGTGTCAAGATATCTAATCCAATCTAGAAGCTCTTCTGCATCTAGATTCCCTTCATAAACTGGAATGTCCATCTTTGTTTTCAAACTCATCCAGGAAATAGCCTTAATTAAACGCTCATTGGCTGCATTTCTTCTTCTCTATGTCCAACATCACCTTCATCCTCGGATTCACTGATATCTCCTGCATCATATCTTTGCCTTTCCCTTATCTCCATGTCCTCCATTCTGGCACGAAGATTTCGCATTCCTCTCTCCACGTTTGGATTCTGTACTTGCCTACCCTTTCCTCCTCTGGATCGGGTGATTGTCTACCTCTCCTCCTTGGTGGCATGGTGAATTCTCCCTATCCTCTGCTATAGAAAGCAAAGAACTTTTTTCTATGATCTGATACCACTTGACGCAAGGCGCGCCACCCAGGCACGTCCACTCTCACAGGATCTTCTTCCTTCTCACTCGAAGAACTCCAAGGTCCTTCTATTTTCCTATCGAGAAATATGCACCCACTGAAATCTTTTCCCGAGGTCTCCCCTCTACTACCGGGAGATCAGCTAAATATCGCTATATCGCAAGTTCGCGACTCAAAGCCTCCTACTCTTCCTTTCAAATCTTGCGATACCCGACCTGGCGATACGGGTATAGCTCCTTCATTTATTAGTGCCCTCACCACATGCAACCATGGGCTAGGCTTAAATGTTAGCGCCTCTCGCAACCTCGCAACCTCGCCACCTCGCAGGTTGAACCGTCGAGCTTTCACCCTCCTATTCCGCGAATCCCCGAGATGCGAGAATTCAACGGAATGTTGACGTCTATATCCAGGAAACACGTGTCCACCCGTCGACAACGTGGGTCCCACCTTATACTCTACCATGCGTCCACACGAACCTGGTCTCTCGACACTTCGCAACTTGCGAATCCTAACGCCAATACTTCAAGACTTCTCGCAGCGAGATCTTGATGACTTGGTGCCACCTGTACTCCACTCGTCGACTCTGTTATGGCCCACACTATCCTCCAACTGTCGAGATATCGCTTCTCGCGATCTCGTGATCCCCGTGACCAAATTCTCAAGCCTTTTCTCGCGAGGCTTCAATACACGATCCCACGTGTGGATCCAACGGCTATTCACCTTCTCACTTCTCGCGTCTTCGCGACTTGGGATTCCTAGCACTTGGGATTTCACCTTGTGAACTCCCGAGTTCACGAGATCTCTCGATCTCTGACACCTGTCCTCTTCATATGGACGGCTCACAGCCTCCTCGCCACTTCGCCGCATTGTGACTTAGAGCACCCAACACTTGGGCTCTCAACCTGCGAACTCCCGAGTTCGGGAGATCTCTCGATCTCTGCCACCTATCCTGCTCAGATGGATGGCTCCCAGCCTTCTCGCCACTTCGCCGCTCGTGATACTGAAGGACTTCCCCTTCTGTCCTCCAATTTTCGAGTCTCCGAGATGAGAGAATCTCCTTACACGCGTCCTCCACAACGAACGGATCTGATCTTTTAGGGATATCGCGTCTCGCAATATCGTTGTTCTTGTTGCACAACTTTTGGGGCTTCAACTCGCGAGTCCCCGATACACGATACCACGTGTAGATCTGACGGCTCTTGTGATTCTAAATCGACGGCTCTGCCCCTCCTGAGCTGCAAACTCTTCGAAATCTTCCCGCCATAACCTCCTTGCACCTCTGCAAGATCTAACGATCCTCAGAACTTTGCGAAATCTCCTCAGAGGATTTCGACCGTCTATTCTTCCTTGTATAATCAACGAAATGAAAAAAGAGTGTCTCTCCACGAGATTCCTTCTCCTTTTCACCCACCTGCGACGTTTCTTGCAACTTCAAGTCGCACTTATCTACGCTGATCTTCAGCGACTCAGAGGCCTACCCTTCCTGAGCTTTACTAGATTACTTCAACCTCAACAAGGTTCTTTGCACGCACTCCTTGCAGAAAACCTGCGAACACTTCAACTGTTCGAGCTTCCATTGACTCTGTGTATGCCCGTAGCAGCAGTCCTCCAAAGCTTCTGCTCAGTTTCACGACTGAGACTCTCCTTAGCCTGCACACTCCTTGCACAGATTTAGCAACCCACTTTCACTTCTGAGTGCTTTGAGAACAAGAGTTTACTCTTTGAGCCTTCTGTCAACGCACTCCTTGCGGACGACTTCAGCTGCACTCCTTGCAGGAATCCTCACTCAAAAGAGAAACAATTGTAACTCACTTCACTTCCTCTTAGATTTCAATCTCGACACATGAAATCATACACACAGCATGATAACAAATGCATAACAGGAAGTAATTCTCATAAGTAAAGCATTCAACACACATACACAGAGAATAACACAACAGCCATGAATCTGAATCAACTTCTTCTATTAATTCAAGATCTGTACATGGGTGTTTTCTACAACTCTCTGCTATTCTCATATGCTCTAGATTCTTCTTCTTTTCCTGTTAATGTTACAATGATACAAATGAGGGTGTCTATATCCATTTTCCCTCCTGCGCTCTAAAACTGTCTAATCTAAGAATTCAATTATATCTACCTGCAACTACTACTATAAATGCCTATGTCTATCTCAGATGAGAACGTATGGCTCAAGTTCTGATTACATTTTTACCAAGGCACCTAAATTAAATGATCTCATTTATGTTCAGCGCATCAACTTCAAGGGAAAATTTAAAAATTCAAAAACTTGTGTTGGACGTCTTCCAGTTGTCTTCTGCTTCCACGTTGGTTTTTCTTGTCGTGAGGGATGCTCCTGCATCATATAGTATTCAATATGCGAGTTCCCGAAGTAGAACGAAAAATGAAACATTTTACGACAGGCAGGACTTGTTTCGAGAGTGGAAAAATCACCGCTTCTCGTGTGATCAAGCTTCAGAGCTCATCGATATCTCAGAGGGAAAAAAGAAAACCATTTTTAGATTTCAAGCATCAAGAATGAAACTTGTGAAGGGATACAAAAAAGAGGGGCGGCTCCAACACCCGTAATTGTATTATATTTTAATAAAGGTGTGAGATGGGAGAAAAAACACTTGATTGTCTATGGTCTAAGGCTCCTATCAAGGGAGAGTATGACACATAAACAGGAGAGGAACAGATGTAAGGAATTAATTGATGTAGCAGAGAATATGTGTAGAATCTTGAAAATGCAGACTGGTCTTACACCCGCTGATAGCTGGTACAGAGGAAAAACAGTAAACAATTGCAGAAAACCAAAATTCATTCGCTATAGTAGTGGTCGTACTAAATTATAACGAAGCACATCAATTATGAATATGAAATGAAATGAAACATGAGATACAAGGAAGCAAACTTGTAACACAATCGTAATGGAATTGAGAATCTTCATATCTTCATGTATTAACTCTCAAATGTAAAAAACTCTGTTACAAATGACACAAAAAGGTCCAGCCTCTTGTATTTCTTTTTGTGATATATTTATACAATTTTACAAATAAGGTAGAATCTCAACAGTCACAAAATTTCAGTTATTACAAGGAGGAGTGTAATTTCTCTGTTTCTCCTACTCTGTCCTCACTTGGTGCCAGATGTTTATCGTTGCGCGAGCTCGGTACAAGAGATACATCTTTCCACCAGCTAAGATATTAGCCACGATGGTTCTTCTTGGCAGCTAGCTTCAAAGAAGTAACAGTCTCGAGCTAACTGTTGCAGCCCGTCCTCCATTTGTCCGTCGATGATGTCGATGGTGCATAATTGCGCGCTGGGTTTGATCATGCATTTATCCACTTGGACTATGTCCACCATAGTCCTCTGAGAGATATCGGCCAAATCTCTTTCTTCTTTATCCTTCAGATCAAGCGAGATCTTTTCCACATTCATTTGCATTAACATCTTGGCATCGCACCTGCTGTCAATGCCCAGCAGCTCACCATCTATAGAATTAAAGGCCTCCTCTAAGGATTTGGTTATATTTTGGGCTTGCTGCTTGCCTTCGGCGATGTTATGCTCCCATTCCTTTAACAGAATGTTTCCTCTGGTTTGCTCTGAAATGGTGAGCCTGGGAGTACCTGCCGAAACCCTGTTGTTCGTGGCTATCACCGCCTCCTAGAAGGTGACCCGAGCCGCTCCGGCATCCCTTTCTCTGGCCGATAAGTTCTCAGAAACCTGATTTACCAACAAACAGTTGTCCCGGATCGCTTCTACCTTGGCGAGAAAATATCGCTACACCGCAGAGACTCTGCTCCGAATCTCGATCACTTGGGATTTGAACATCCCGATGTTTATCATTCTACTCTCGGCGATCTCCACCCTGGCCCGCAGTTGTTCGATCAACTCCCTTTTTTGGCTTGCTTGCATCCAACCATCCCGGACCACCAGCTGTGCTTGCTCAAGCTTAGTTTTGAGCATCTCTATTTCATTTTTATCGGCCAATCTGGCCTGCTCTATTCCCACGCTCGCCTGATCTTTAGCATTCTCTGTTGTTGTGGCCAGTCTGGCTTCAAGGGTCCTAATAAGGCGATTTTTTCTTTTAAGTTGGTTTTTTAGGAGCCCAACTAAAAATTGATTCGCCGAGGCATAGGATCCTAGTGTCCCTGCTATCTCAGTGGCGAATTGCTCATTTTTCTTGTCTTTTCCATCAGTTATGACTTTATATTTCTTTGCAGTCGACTCTCCTTCTTGATAGAATTCCCTTTTCACTACTGCTTTTCTCTTTTTATCGAAGAAAAACTCGTTCAGAGGGAGTTCTTATACTCTTATGGGCCTCAGCTCTTTGTTGAAAATCCATCCTGCATCGATATTTCCCTGTGTCGAATGCAAAGGGGTAACCGGTGTGATGGGTTCTTCGATCTGCTTCATTGATTTTCCTGGAGTGTCGACCAGACTCTGCTTCTTCGGTTGTTCTAGAGTCTTTATCTCTATCTCTGGATTCTGTTTCTTTGGCGGTTCTGGAGTCTTTATCTCTGTCTCTGGATTTTGTTTCTTTGGTGGGTCTGGAGTCTTTTTCTCTGCTTCTGGATTCTTCGTTTGTTCCCCCTCGTCCTGGTGTTTTATTTGGTCGGGAGTTTCATCTTTAGAACCTTCGACATCTTTATGTTTTGTCTCCGAACTACCTAGACCCTCACCTCGCAACACAGCGGGGAGACAACTACATTGGTGTTCCTAGAATTTCAATACCTCGATTCTATCCTCGGGTGCCAATGATTGAATCTGGAATAGAATTTCTTCATAGGAATTCACTCCTCGGAAAATGTCATCCGAGGGTGAATTCTCATGCTCAAATCTCTTGAGCCCGCAATTATCCAAATGATTGCTCACGATCCTCTGTGGATCGTGCTTCTTGTATTCGATGGAGACCAAATTTAGGTCTTCCAGAGCTGCCGCCTCAGCTTTGGCATGCCCGAAATCTAATAAAGAATAAGAATTCAAACGAACAAGAAATGACGGCCATACCTTTTTTGAGTACCCTTTAAGTTCTTTTCTCACACCACCAATTACCGTTTGTCGGGCAACCTCGCAACAAGCCAGCTTGTCGGGAATGAACAATGGCAACGCGTGTGGGGAAACAGAAGCCCCGAAGACTCTGAAGTAGGAAAATTCAGCTTCTACATACCAGTCCACGATGCTGCTCAAATTTTTTACTATGTTATCCGAGATCCGGGGTGGTGGGTGACCAAAAATGGTGACGTGCAGGGGCACCATCACCCAGTTAAAAATTTCATACGCAAAATTTTCTGCTTTGTTTTCCCATAATTTTGCGTGATATACATGTATGGGTTCATCTTCGGCTAGAGTCCAACTCCAGTTCATCAATGGAAATAGTGTCATAGAACAAATCGCATCCATAATGTACGTGGACATGAAGAATGATGACGCCTTCCCATTCTCCTTCTACTCCCAATACTTTGTGACCCGATTGGTCAAGCTATCTGAAAGCATCTTTTCCCAGTTAAAAGAACAGCCTTCGGCGACCCAAAACATTAGAGGCACCCACCCAAGGAAAAAATGTGATGTGTCCTCTTTCCCATATAACCGGCATGTCATCATGGCCACATATCTGTACTGTCGTTCTAACGAAGTGATTGAATATATGCCGTGGGTATCAGCCCTGAACTTCGCAGTGTTTGAAACCCAATCCTTTATCAAATTAGACATGGTTTTATCATACTGTTCGCATTCCTTCTCCTTGAATTCTTCCAAGAACTCAATGCCATATGTGTGGTCATACGTAGCGGGAAGCTTGTACATGGTTTGCAGATGCTCTGGCCTGAAGGTCCCGATGGTGACTCTTTGCTCGTTCATGATAGTCCTGGTCGGTATGTCCACATGGTCCAATGCCCATTGGACCATATCGTAATATGGAAGCAACCGCGATCTAGCTGCTACTCTATGCTTTCTGGATTGGACGACTATTTTGTACTTGGTGGTTAAATCATCTCTTTCGTTGTTGTCGGAGTCGTCAGAATAATCCACCAATTCTTCTTGAAGAATATCTGAAACATATGACCAATTCGGGACCGAGTTGATAATTTGGGGTGAAGTGTCAGAGACATTGTCTGATCCTTGTCCTGAAACCTCAACATTCGCTTTTGCTACTTTTCGCGGAGCCATGGCTGAAGCTTGCATTTTAGCTCTTCTGTGACAGAACTGCGTATACATACAGAAGTCAGTTTACTCAGAGGTGGTGAGATCTGCGTGCTATGAAAATGAATTTGTTATAATGAAACACAACTCTATTATATAATCAAAAGACTCGGTACCTTTCAGAACAAGTCTGTCAAATCACATTTGAAAATAAGTTATGTCATAAAAATCCGATCTTATACGTCGATTTACCCTATTTCCTCATCAATGTCATAAATTTTGGTGGTTTTAAACTCTCAGTTGGCGCATGGAGGAAGAGGCTACCTCGTAAATCATGTGGACATAAAAGCGCAGGATATTCATTGATTTATCTTAATTAATTTGGTTTTACCGCATGTTAACAGTGTTTCGGTACTCGCTATATCGGGGATTTTCCTTTAACATTTTGAGTCTCTAACTCCCAAGATTGCGAAGATCGATTTTGGTTTAATTAAAGGTAATCGCGATTAGGGGCTTGATTAATTTTATAATCATTATTGTTGCCATATCGCAACTTGGAGCTTCGAAGATAAATTTCTGGGAGATTTACATGTCGAGTTGCGAAACCGCGAGATCGCGATAACATGACTTAATTAAAAGGGAAGATAATCTTGGATTAAGTAATTAATTAATCACGTTATAACTGCATCGTGACTTCGCGAGTCGAGGTTTAGACGATCAAACTTTCAAAACGGACAACGCCGAGTGGCGAAATGCCGAGAGAATCTTTTACCACGGTTTAGCTTTTACCCTTAACCTTGACATGAGCTACTCAAATAATAAACTCATGTTCTCGGCTATCGGGGTTATGAAAATAAAATTTTGGGTTTGGCGATCGCCGAGGCGCGAAACCCCGACGACGTTTAAACATGAGTTGAGGAAAACTTTACCCTCGTTACTGTTTTGAGTGAAAAGTTAAAACGACTTCGTTGTTTCGTGACTCAGGACGTGTGAACTACATGAGCTATAGTATCCGGTCTGCAAGATCCCGAAGTATAACGAAAGAGGAAACATTTTATGAAAGGTAGGACTTGTTTCGAGAGTGGAAAAATCATCTCTGCTCGCATGATCAAGCTTCAGATATCATCGATATCTCAAAGGAAAAATGAAAACCATTTTTAGATTTCAAGCATTAAGAATGAAACTTGTGAAGGGCTAGAAAAACAGGGGCGGCTCCAACATAGGCTCCAACTAGGGATCTCTCCTTCCTGTGAGGCGGAAAGAACAGTAGACCATGTGCCAATATTGGGTAAATGGAGTCAAAATCTCAATCAAGCGAAAAGGTTCCCAAGAAGAGCGTACGAAAGGGGGAAAAAAAAACTTCGTTCTTTACCTCAAAAAGATTTTAAAAAATCAGATATTCTTTTTAAACATAGTTGTAGTCCCTTTCACAATTTTCCCTTTCCCGCTACTAAACTCAGGTGTGTTTTTAAGACAATCAAAAAAGTCCTAGGAGACTCAACAGATCTTGCGGCTCTCGTCTTGCATCAAAAGAATAAGATTATATGTTTTTACTTAGGGAGTCCCATCTGAATTTGGGATGAGGATCAGGTTTTTTAAAAAGCCTTGGTTACCAGAATAGAGTGATATTCATGTATAACAACCTTACAAATATCTCAGACATTGCTTCACTGCCAGCGAGCCTTTTCAGTACCCCGGTGAAGTTATCTGGCCCCTTTTTACTGAATTTCCTTTCACCAGTTCGGAATATATTTATGCATTTAAATGCTAAGACGAGGGAAATCATTTATGAATTTCCTTTCATCGTCTCTTGGACTAGGTGGGGGCAATCATTTCTGAATTTCCTTTCACCACCCGTCTTATATTTTACTTTTTAGAGCGCGAAGATGGGGGCAATCAGTTTGTATCACTGCTGATATCTATGTAATATCTTGCATTATAGGTCTGTCAACTTACTCTAATTACTCGGTACCAACCTTCCCTTGACCTTCACAACATCTTCGTTCTTAGGGAGAAAAAGGAAAATAACTTTTTAAGGGTATCCAATTTGAGCAAGCTTCAATCCTTCGATACCGTTGAAAAACCTAGGAAAGTTAGGATCACTCTAAACGTTCCTTCGCTTAGCAGGGGATCGAGTAGTTGCGAAGACCCGCTTTCTTTCCACAATCTGTTTTGAAACTCACGAGGTTGAAACGAAAAACTTTTATCCCTTCGTATATGAAATGGAAATATGGTGACTTGTTAAAAGTTAAAAATTAAAACCCGAAGATAGAAAGGATACCAGGTAGCGATTCACTGACTGAAAAAACAGAGGTCAAACGATTTAAGACTGACTCTTGTAAGTATTTTCGAGGATAATTTACTTTGACTGACTGTTTTTAGATTGGGAGAATCGCTTAAACTATCTTAAATTTTTCAGGGATTACCAAACCATGAAACAACTATGTTATCTATCAGTTCAACTGTTATTGCAATTTGAATGGTGTTACCTCAGTTTTCTTTTGAACAGTCCTTTATAACATGTTTTTTGAGAAATCTCACCTTTACCTTTTCATTTTACTTTCTTTGCGCGATATGAAATTACTTTAGGTATCACCTATTTACGTCGATTTATTTCCGACACTGACTTTCAGTTTACTCCTCCTGCTTGTTTCGTATGCCACTGGAATCCTGTAAAAGACAAATACAAATCTTACCCGAAATGTGTCGAAAGTTTATGAACGAAAAAACAGAAAATCAAAAAGCAATGTTTAAATGAAAATGCGTATATGTACACAAAAATTTTATTTTTTATTTTATATATATATATATATATATATATTAATCTGGCGATTGTTACGTCATGTAATGCTTTAGATACCACCCGTTGACAAGGGCACTGAGGACTTCTCTGTCTATATTTTCCAATAGGAAAGAATTTTTTCCTTCTGGAGCTGAGACCCTAAATGGTCCATACCATAGGTGGTCGAATTTACTATGCTTCGCGGCTTCTTCCTTTCTCACATCCCATCTTAGCACTAAATTGCCTGGGAGGAATTCCCTGTCCTTTGCCTTGCGGTCGAACAATGCTTTCATATCATCTTGGTACTTCTGCATCTTTTCATCAACTTCAACTCTATGTTGTTGAACCTCAATCAAATGATTAATTCTCCTGGTTACATGATTGGGTTCTTCGTTTTGATCCTGCCATAACTTCATTACTGGTAGCGCTAGATTTATAGGTAGAACAACATCTGTCCCATAGACCATTTGAAATGGCGAAATGTTGATAGACCTTTTAGTGCTGATGTGGTTTGCCCATAATGCGTATTTTAAGTGCACATGCCAAGACCTTTTATTTTCATCCAATACTTTCTTGATTATGTTTACCAGGCTCTTGTTAGATGATTCGGCCAATCCATTCCCCTGAGGGTAATATGCTATGGAATGGCCAAGAACAATGTTATACTTTTGACAGAAGCTGATCATAGCCATAGATTTAAAAGCCTGGTGCATTGTCAGTAACTATCTTTCGGGGACAACCGAATCTTCACAAAATATTATCTTCCAAGAAATCGATTACCACCGAATCTGTTGCCCTTTTGGTTGGAATGGCTTCCACCCACTTAGTAAAATAATCTGTAGCTGTTAAGATCCACTTATGTAGAGAACTGGAATGGGGATTAATCTTGCATATGAAGTCTAGACCCCATTTCTAAAATGGGGCTTCAGCTTTTACTGGAACTAGAGGCAGTGCAGGGAGCTTCTGTTTACCTGTGAATAGTTGACAAGGGTTGCAGGCACGCACTTTGGCATTGACGTTTGAAAAGAGTTTCGGCCAGTAGTATCCAGCCCTCAAGATCTTGTAGGTTGTAGCTCTCCATGTGTGATGCCCCCCACAGACTCCCTCATGAAATTAGTCTATAACCCGCTGAGTTTCTGATTCGACTAAACAGACTAACAGGAAACCGAGTGGATCTTTCCAATATAGCTGACTTTCGGCGATACAATATTTGACTGCATGGAGTTTTAAAGTTCTGCATTTAGATGGTGATAGTCTGTTTGGGAATTTTAGAGTTAGCAGGTATGACACTATGTCTCTGTACCAGCCCGATGATAAGAACTTTTCTTCAATCTGGGTTGGACTTTTTTCTTCATCCAACTCGTTTAGGTATGTGCCTTCGTCGCCTTCCTGCAGGCAATTGATATCAAGGGCTCTAAAATTTGACTCAAATAAGAGTTTGGCCAGGCCTTGCCCTTTTATCAATTTGGTTGGTTTAACTTCCAGATCGAATTCTTGGATTTTAGCGAGCCATCGCCTTCTTTTTCCGTCACTGTCTGGTTGTACCAATATATCTTTCACAGAACTAGTAGGCACGTACACAATTATTTTCGAATGAAGCACATAGGTTTTGAATTCCTTTAATTCTTTTACCATTGCGTACGCTTGTTTTTCTATTATGTCATACTTCAGTTCTGCGTCTCTAAGGCTTTTGCTAAAAAACGCTATCGGTTGTTCGAATCCTTCTTCATTCTTCTGTAGGAGCACCGCGACGATAGTATGTTCAAAGGCAAATGAAAAAATAAGAAAATCTTTCAGATAATATGGACTTTCTAACACAGGTGCTTCGCTTATGACTTTCTTAATATGCGTGAACAATGCTCTGGCCTCAGTTGTCCAATTTACTCCGTTGTCCTTCTTCAACATTCCTGTGATCAATTTGACAATCTCAGCGAAATTGGGGATAAACCTTCATAAAAAATTTATCTTTCCTAAGAACGATTGAATCTCTTTTATATTTATGGGAATATTTATAGTATTTATTGCTTCAATCCTCTTAGGATCAATCCTGATTCCATCCCTAGATATGACATGGCCCAAAAGCTTACCTTCCTGCATAGCGAAAAGTGATTTCTTTGGGTTCAAAGATAGACCAAACCTGCAGCACTTTTCGAATGTCTGTTTGAGATGCTTCAAGTGTTCTTCATCAGTTTTAGAGAAAACTGTCAAATCGTCAAGGTAAAGGATTACGAACTTGTCCCTTTCTCCCACGAAAGTGATGTCCATAGCTCGCTGGAAAGTGGCCCCTACATTCATCAAACCAAAAGGCATTTTGGCATACATGAACGTACCCCATGGTGTGGTGAAAGCAGTTTTTTCCCTGTCTTGTTCATTCATAGCGATTTGATTATAACCAGAGAACCCATCTATCATAGACATTCGGTTAGCTCCAACAACCTTTTCTAACACATGGTCCATTTTGGGCAGCGGATAATTGTCCTTGAGAGACGACTTATTTAAGTTTCGGAAATCCACACGCAGTCTGATTTCCCCACTCTTTTTCCTGACCGGGACTAGGTTTGCTACCCAGTCCGAGTATCTCAGAGGTATGATTATTTTCGCGTCTAAAAGTTTTTTAACTTCTTTTTCGATCACAGGTAACAAAATGGGGTTAATTTTCCTAAGCTTTTGCCTAAACGGTTTGACTCCAGGCTTCAAAGGTATCTTGTGATCAATTATGGAAGTATCATACATTCTCAACTCATCATAGGACCAGGCGAAAACATCCTTATATTGTCTGAGTAGGTTTTTATACTTATCTTTCACTTCGGGAGGGAGGAACTTGGATATTTTTACCACCCTGGGTTCTTTTTCAGTTCCTATATCACAGTCCTCCACTTCTTCTGGTTGGGGCTGCAAAGTGGATTTCATAGGTACATCGTTCTGATCAAAAATTATTTCCAACGGAATCAATCCTTTCGGAATCTAATTATTTTTAAGGACCAGCATACGATGATCCGCAATTTTTTCTCGGAAAGTTTCAGGGTCTTCCCCTTCTTGCATGATCCACATCGAGTCATTTTGATTTTCTTGGTCAGCATGAGTTTCAGAGAATTCACCCACTGCTGTAAGGAACTTCTTAATTTGTTCGTCATCTTCAAAGACCTACCAGTGTCAGATATTGTCTGGTATAGAGGGTTTATATCTGATTTCAATGTGATATTTCAATTTGAAAGTCGTGGGAGGAGAGAAGGTTGAGGTTGCCTTTGCCAATGCATCAGCATGTTGATTCTCTGCACGAGGGATAAAATGGACATTTACAGATGAGAAAAAGTTTTCCATGAGGTCCCAAGCACAATTTCTGTATGTTCTTAGTCTGGGATGCTTGGCTAGGTACTGTCGGTTTATTTGTTTGACTATTAACTCTGCATCACCATATACTTCCAAGTTACTTATATTTAGCTTTTTGGCAGCTTCTAATCCTAAGATCAACGCTTCATATTCGCATACGTTGTTAGTGTAATCTATGTCCCACTGCAGTCAATAGGAAAAAGGAACAATGAACTTACCTCCGGGAACCACTAAAAGCACTCCTACGCCCGCCCCCTCAGAAGATGAAGCACCGTCAAAATACATTTTCCAGACACCAGTGTTACACAAATCTGCTGTCATGTAATCTGATTCTTCTCGCTCTATATCGTTTTCTTCCGGACAACCGTCTAAACCATGATCAAAAGACAAGATACAATTTCCTAGATCTTGGTCTGCAATGTAAATAGGGAAGTTGTTTGGGTTTTGAGGGTCACTGACTATATATGTTAATCGTGTTTCTCTGTACAACCGAGTGAAATGACCACCAAACACAGGGATTGTGGCATACATCATGTCCAACTGAAGAGAACCCCCCAACTTGTCTCCCCGTGACCTAGATAACAGCATGCCATACTTAGGGAGAATATCTACGATAACCACATCCATCAGGATACTCTTAATCGGGACCTAGGCCAGGGTAACTACCAGATATTTTATCATGCCCAAACACTTAACCCTTCTCGATTCAAAAGAGTATAGATCTCCATAAGGTCTGGTGATCTGGAGACCCAACTTGTCCATTATAATCTTAGGCATAACGTTATGGGAGGCTCCAGAGTCTAACATGCAATTATGTAGCAACTGATCATACACATTCAGAGTGATATAAAAGGGAGCAATGGTTTCTTTGGCCCCTACAAAATGGGGACCAAAAGTTATGTTAGGTTTTTCATCTTCTAAATTTAAAATATCAGACTAACTTTCTAGCTCAGAGACACCCATCGCTCTGGTAATTTGCTTGCGATAAACGGGTTTTTTCGCTAATTCTACCAAAGGGATTGGTATCTTAATTTTATTTATTTCATTTTCGAAACAAAAAGCTCCGCCTACCCTGTCTGTTTCTTTGGTTGAGACTTCCAATTCCTTCCTTTCTGACTTCTTTGTCTGGACAGCTTTATCACTCATGGTCCTGGTTGAAGATGTAACTTTATTTACTGGTTTGGCTCCTCGTGCTTGGGTTTCAACTTTTTCCACTTCGGATTCTTGTGTGCATACCGTTTTCGTTTTGTTGTTGGGTAATAAGGTCTCTTCCGAAGGAGGCTCATAAGCTTGACCTCTTTGAAGGATTTTCTTGGGTTGAGTAGTTGAGGTAGGCTTACTCTTAGATCTTAGGTTGTACTTTGGTTGAAACTCAGCCATTATCATTTCAGTTTCTGGTTGAGATTCACAGAGATCAGTGTGATCACCTTCTTCACCCTTATTCGACGGTTTTTGCGTGTTTATAGATTTTTCATAATCTTCTCAGGTCAGATATGGTTGAGTGCAGCCATCACTGAAATTCGCAACATCATTATCCGAATCTCCGAAGTCTTGAAAATCGTTCGCTCCTATAAAATTTTCGTTCTTTAAGGGAGCTTGTATTTTTTGATCCTCATTTTTTATTTGTCTTTGTTGGTTCGAGGGGTTGGGGTTCCTCTTGAAATCCTTTTTTGGGAAAGAGTCAGCTTTAGCCTACTCGAGTATTCTGGATATTTTATTTGCCAGTTCTTTAATCACCCTGGCCATATCGTCCACCCTATCGTCTGTGGATCTATTTGACCCTGAAGGACCTGCTTGTTCTCTAAAGCATTTGGCCTCTCGGTTTCCAGTTTCTAATTTAGCTTTAAGCTTACCCGAGGCCATCATATTAGACTCTATCTCTACCTCATCGTTCTGCATTCGTTTTAAGGTGACTCCCCTTCTCTCTCGCAAAAGGAGTGTGAAATCCGGTTCAAAAGCTCCGGCGAAAGTTACTTTGGCCGCAGGTTGGGATGGTTTAACCTCGGCTGGGATTTTATTGTACAGTTTGTTGAATCTCTGAATAAATTCCATGAATGTTTTTGATTTCTTTTTCCTTAAAGACCCAAATTCGGTTAAATAATACAGATGGTCTTTTCTCTCGCCCCATTGTCTGAGGAAGCATCATAAGACAAGATAGAAGCTGCGGGTAGGCTCCGAAACCAAGTTCTGACCTGACCTTCAAAGGTTTGGACAAGGAGTCTCGAATATATGTCCTCATGCTCGATACCTAGAATGTCAGCAAATTAATCAAAGAAATTAATATGTTCTGTCGCGGTTAGATCCCCTTCCCCGGTGAATTTTGGTAGATTTTTTATGTAATTTTCGAGAAGGTCATGTAGAGGGACGGGAAATACTAAGGGAGCATATCTAGCTGCAACTTTCGCAAAAACTCTGGGAGGGGGGGCAGGCCCTTGGCCTCCAGCTCCTCCTAGAGGGGCTCCTCCCCCTCCTCCTCCGATAAACCCTCCACCTCCTCCTGCAAACCCTCCACCTCCTCCTTCGGCAGCTGCCATTGTTATTTGTGGAAAGTTATAAAGGGGGTTTTGGAAAATTAAAAGTGACTCTTTGTTTTCTTCACGAAGAGGGAAATCTGACGAGGAAAGATAAGGAACGCGAGGACTCGGTTCCTCGGATTTGCAAGAGATGAAATCGGGAGAACCGACGGGTGTGGAAACCGAGTGTGTAACACACTCTTCAGAATTTGGCGAAGTAGGGAAATTCAACTGAAGAAAATATGGTACGTCAAAATCTGACGAACTTTCAATAAGGTCCTTTCCTTTGTGTACTATTGGGACTGTCGGATGAATATCACTCCTAATTTCGGAGCAATCTGGCGTTGAAACTTTAGTATCAAAGAGAGGACTGAGCGAAGTTAAGGGTTCGAAAGAAATTTTAGTCTTCAGTGGTGGGGTTTTAAGCTTGTAAACTGCAGCAGTTGGCTTGAGAGGGCCTCTCTCTTTTAAAATCTTTTCGGGATCGGTAACGGGTGTAATCTGCTTACCATCCGGGTTTTTTCTGGTATTCCTTTGACCGGATGCCAGTTTATTATTTGTGGAGTCACCAAGTGAAGGATTTAGAAAGCCTTAAAAGGTGTGTACTCTTTGTTCACTGTCAAAGGGTAACACTTTCAACGAAAAACAAATGTTGTTTTCCCAAGGAAAAAGATTTCGTAACTTTGTTCCCTGGAAACGGCGCCAGAAAGATGTTGTTCCTGAGTTTGTACTTAAGTCTTAGAAGTACAGTGTCAAGGCATCCGAAAGTGGGTAAAAGGTGGAGAAGGGAGAAACGTCAACCTTCGGCAAAGGAAACTAAGGAATATTTCTTCATTGGCGTTGTCTGGCTTCCAACAGTTCTTGGATAGTTATGTCTTGTTCAATGGCTGCCCGGTTAGTTTTCGTCTTAAGAATTGTGTCAAAGAGGTTTAAGGCAATGTGCGTTTGGTTCGAAAGTCTGGGTTCGATGTTAGGCTGTGTTGGTACAGGGACAGTCATGGAGGAACAGTAAAGGTGGAAAAAAATTCAGAGAGGAATTAAGTGTTGTCTCAATTTGGTCGTTTAAAAGAGAATTTACGGTTTCAGAAATAAAATATGGATGCAAATCAAAGGCTTGTTCCTGTAACTGTATTATATTTTAATAAAGGTGTGAGATGGGAGAAAAAACACTTGACTGTCTACGGTGTAAGGCTCCTATCAAGGGAGAGTATCACACATAAACAGGAGAGGAACAAATGTAAGGAATTAACCGATGTAGCAGAGAATATGTGTAGAATCCTGAAAATGCAGACTGGTCTTACACCCGTTGATAGCTGGTACAGAGGAAAAACAGTAAACACTTGCAGAAAACCAAAATTCATTCGCTATAGTAGTGGTCGTACTAAATTATAATGAAGCACATCAATTATGAATATGAAATGAAATGAAAAATGAGATACAAGGAAGCAAACTTGTAACACAGTCGTGACGGAATTGAGAGTCTTCATATCTGCATGTATTAACTCTCAAATGTAAAAAACTCTGTTACAAACGACACAAAAAGGTCCAGCCTCTTGTATTTCTTTCTGTTATATATTTATACAATTTTACAAATAAGGTAGAATCTCAATAGTCACAAAATTTCGATTATTACAAGGAGGAGTGCAATCGCTCTGTTTCTCCTACTTTGTCCTCACTTGGTGCCAGATGTTTGTCATTGTGGAAGCTCGGTACAAGCGATACATATTTCCACCAGCTGAGATATTAGCCGCGATGGTTCTGCTTGGCAGCTGGCTTCAAAGAAGTAACATTCTCGGGTAACTGCTGCAGCCCGTCCTCCATCTGTCCGTCGATGATGTCGATGGCGCATAATTGTGCGCTAGGTTTGATCATGCATTTATCCACTTGGACTATGTCCACCATAGTCCTCTGAGAGATATCGGCCAAATCTCTTTCTTCTTTATCCTTCAGATCAAGCGATATCTTTTCCACATTCATTTGCATTAACGTCTCGGCATCGCACCCGCTGTCAATGCCCAGCAGCTCACCGTATATAGAATTAAAGGCCTCCTCCAAGGAGTTGGTTATCTTTTGGGCTTGTTTCTTGCCTTCGGTGATGTTATGCTCCCATTACTTTAACAGAATGTTTCCTCTGGTTTGTTCTGAAATGGTGAGCCTGGGAGTACCTGCCAAAACCCTGTTGTTTGTGGCTATCACCGCCTCCTGGAAGGTGACCCAAGCCGCTCCAGCATCCCTTTCTCTGGCCGATAAGTTCTCAGAAACCTGATTTACCAACAGACAGTTGCCCCAGATCGCTTCTACCTTGGCGAGCAAATTTCGCTGTTCCACAGAGACTCTGCTTCGAATCTCGATTGCCTGGGATTTGAACATCTCAATGTTTATCATTCTGCTCTCGGCGATCTCCACCCTGGCCCACAGCTATTCAATCAACTCCCTTTGTTGGCTTGCTTGCATCCGACCATCCCGGACCACCAGCTGTGCTTGCTCAAGCTTAGTTTTGAGCATCTCTATTTCATTTTTATCGGCCAATCTGGCCTGCTCTATTCCCACGCTCACCTGATCTATAGCATTCTCTGTTGTTGTGGCCAGTCTGTCTTCAAGGGTCCTAATTAGGCGATTTTTTCTTTTAAGTTGGTTTTTTAGGAGCCCAACTGAAAATTGATTCGTCGAGGCATAGGCTCCTAGTGTCCCTGCTATCTCAGTGGAGAATTGCTCATTTTTCTTGTCTTTTCCATTAGTTATGACTTTATATTTCTTTGTAGTCGACTCTCCTTCTTGATAGAATTCCCTTTTCACTACTGCTTTTCTCTTTTTATCGAATAAAAATTCATTCGGAGGGAGTTCTTCTACTCTTATGGGCCTCAGCTCTTCGTTGAAAATCCTTCCTGCATCGATATTTCCCTGCGTCGACTGCAAGGGGGTAACCGATGTGATGGGTTCTCCGATCTACTTCGTAGATTTTCCTGGAGTGTTGATCGGACTCTGCTTCTTCGGTTGTTCTAGAGTCTTTATCTTTGTCTCCGGATTCTGTTTCTTTGGCGGTTCTGGAGTCTTTATCTCTGTCTCCGGATTCTGTTTCTTTGGCGGGTCTAGAGTCTTTTTCTCTGCTTTCAAATTCTTCGTTTGTTCCCCCTTGTCCTGGGGTTTTCTTTGTTCGGGAGTTGCATCTTTAGAACCTTCGGCATCTTTCTATTTTGTCTCCGAACTACCTGGACCCTCACCTCGCAACACAGCGGGGAGACAGCTACGTCGGTGTTCCTGGAATTTCAATACCTCGGTTCTATCCTCGGGTGCCAATGATTGAATCCGGGCTAGAATTTCTTCATAGGACCTCGCTCCTCGAAAAATGTCATCCGAAGGTGAATTCTCATGCTCAAATATCTTGAGCCCACAATTAGCCAAATGATTGCTCACGACCCTCTGTGGATTGTGCTTCTTGTATTCGATGGAGACCAAATGTAGATCTTTTAGGGATGCTGCCTCGGCTTTGGCATGCCCGAAATCTAATAAAGAATAAGAATTCAAACGAACAGTAAACGACAACCATACATTTTTCGAGTACCCTTTAAGTTCTTTGCTCACACCACCAATTACCGTTTGTCGGGCAACCTCGCAACAAGCCAGCTTGTCAGGAATGAACAATGGCAGCGCGTGTGGGGGAACAGAAGCCCTGAAGACTCTGAAGTAGGAAAATTTAGCTTCTACATACCAGTCCGCGATGCTGCTCAGATTTGTTACTATGCTATCCGAGATCCGGGGTGGCAGGTGACCAAAAATGGTGACGTGCAGGGGCACCATCACCCAGTTAAAAATTTCATACGCAAAATTTTCTGCTTTGTTTTCCCATAATTTTGCGTGATATACATGTATGGGTTCATCTTCGGCCAGAGTCCAACTCCAGTTCATCAATGGAAATGGTGTCATAGAACAAATCACGTCCATAATGTACGCGGACATGAAGAATGACAACGCCTTCCCATTCTCCTTCTGCTCTCGATACTCTGTGACCCGATTGGTCAAGCTATCCGAAATCATCTTTGCCCAGTTAAAAGAACAGCCTTCGATGACCCGAAACATTAGAGGCACCCATGCAAAGAAAAA
Source organism: Picea engelmannii (assembly GCA_009831015.1). NCBI lineage: Eukaryota > Viridiplantae > Streptophyta > Pinopsida > Pinales > Pinaceae > Picea > Picea engelmannii. Next base: position 90,358 of record ML818984.1, on the reverse strand, counting down.
ATGCGATGTGTCCTCTTTCCCATATAACCGACATGTCATCATGGCCACATATCTGTACTGCGGTTCTAACGAAGCGATTGAATATATGTTGTGGTTATCAGCCCTGAACTTCACAGTGTTTGAAACCCAATCCTTTATCAAACTGGACATGGTTTTATCATACTGTTCGCATTCCTTGTCCTTGAATTCTTCCAAGAACTCAGCACCATATGTGTGGTCAGACGTAGCGGGCAACTTGCACATGGTTTGCAGATGCTCCGGCCTGAAGGTCCCGATGGTGACTCTTTGCTCGTTCATGATAGTCCTAGTCGGTATGTCCACATGGTCCAATGCCCATCGGACCATATCATAATATGGAAGCAACCGCGGTTTGGCTGCTACTTTGTGCATTCCAGATTGGACGAATATTTTGTACTTGGTGGTTAAATCATCTCTTTCATTGTTGTCGGAGTCGTCGGAATAATCCACCAATTCTGCTTGCAGAATATCTGAAACATATGACCAATTCGGGACCGAGTTGATACGTCGGGGCGAAGTATCAGAGACATTGTCTGAGCCTTGTCCTGAAACCTCAACATTCGTTTTTGCTGCTTTTCGCGGAGCCATGGCTGAAGCTTGCATTTTAGCTCTTCTGTGATAGAACTGCGTATACATACAGAAGTCAGTTTACTCAGAGGTGGTGAGCTTTGCGTGATATGAAAATGCATTTGTTATAATGAAATACAACTCTGCTATATACTCAAAAGACTCGGTACCTTTCAGAACAAGTCTGTCAAATCACATTTGGAAATAAGTTATGTCATAAAAATCCAATCTTATACGTCGATTTACCCTATTTCCTCATCAATGTCATAAATTTTGGTGGTTTTAAACTCTCAGTTGGCGCATGGAGGAAGAGGCTACCTCGTAAATCGTGAAGACATCAAAGCGTGGGATATTCATTGATTTAGCTTAATTAATTCGGTTTTACCGCATGTTAACAGTGTTTCGATACTCGCTATATCGGGGATTTTCCTTTAACATTTTGAGTCTCTAACTCCCGAGACTGCGAAGATCGATTTTGGTTTAATTAAAGGTAATCGTGATTAGGGGATTGATTAATTTTATAATTATTATATTCGCCATATCACAACTTGGAGCTTCAAAGATAAATTTCTGGGAGATTTATATGCCGAGTTGCGAAACCGCGAGATCGCGATAACATGACTTAATTAAAAGGGAAGATAATCTTGGATTAAGTAATTAATTAATCACGTTATAACTGCATCGTGACTTCGTGAGTCGTGGTTTAGACGATCAAACTTTCAAAAAGGACAATGCCGAGTGGCGAAATGCCGAGAGAATCTTTTACCATGGTTTAG
>ML818984.1:76782-88897 GCA_009831015.1 Picea engelmannii | reverse complement strand
TTTGTTTACGGCTCAGCTTCTCCTCAGCTTTCAAAGCCAATTGGTAAGCATCCTCCACCGTTCGGATGGTTGCCATATTTATTTCGTCCTAAATTTCATACCTCAGGCCATTCATGTACCTGGCCACCTTTTTGTCATTGCTTTCGCGATGACCTACTCTAATATTCAACCTGTAAAATTCCTCGGTATACTCTTTTATTGTCATCAGCTTCTGTCTCAGGTTCTGCATCTTCCTGAACAGAGAAATTTGATAATCCCTGGGAATGAATTTTTCCTTCATTTTTGCAATCATCCTGTCCCATCTCTTAATCTTCTGCTTGCCTTGGCAATGCCTGTCATCTTGTAGTTCATCCCACCACAAGGCTGCATGTCCTTTTAATCTTGTGACGGCATGTCTGACCTTCTTATCATCTTCGATATCTTCATAATTGAAGTAAGTGTCAAGATATCTAATCCAATCTAGAAGCTCTTCTGCATCTAGATTCCCTTCATAAACTGGAATGTCCATCTTTGTTTTCAAACTCATCCAGGAAATAGCCTTAATTAAACGCTCATTGGCTGCATTTCTTCTTCTCTATGTCCAACATCACCTTCATCCTCGGATTCACTGATATCTCCTGCATCATATCTTTGCCTTTCCCTTATCTCCATGTCCTCCATTCTGGCACGAAGATTTCGCATTCCTCTCTCCACGTTTGGATTCTGTACTTGCCTACCCTTTCCTCCTCTGGATCGGGTGATTGTCTACCTCTCCTCCTTGGTGGCATGGTGAATTCTCCCTATCCTCTGCTATAGAAAGCAAAGAACTTTTTTCTATGATCTGATACCACTTGACGCAAGGCGCGCCACCCAGGCACGTCCACTCTCACAGGATCTTCTTCCTTCTCACTCGAAGAACTCCAAGGTCCTTCTATTTTCCTATCGAGAAATATGCACCCACTGAAATCTTTTCCCGAGGTCTCCCCTCTACTACCGGGAGATCAGCTAAATATCGCTATATCGCAAGTTCGCGACTCAAAGCCTCCTACTCTTCCTTTCAAATCTTGCGATACCCGACCTGGCGATACGGGTATAGCTCCTTCATTTATTAGTGCCCTCACCACATGCAACCATGGGCTAGGCTTAAATGTTAGCGCCTCTCGCAACCTCGCAACCTCGCCACCTCGCAGGTTGAACCGTCGAGCTTTCACCCTCCTATTCCGCGAATCCCCGAGATGCGAGAATTCAACGGAATGTTGACGTCTATATCCAGGAAACACGTGTCCACCCGTCGACAACGTGGGTCCCACCTTATACTCTACCATGCGTCCACACGAACCTGGTCTCTCGACACTTCGCAACTTGCGAATCCTAACGCCAATACTTCAAGACTTCTCGCAGCGAGATCTTGATGACTTGGTGCCACCTGTACTCCACTCGTCGACTCTGTTATGGCCCACACTATCCTCCAACTGTCGAGATATCGCTTCTCGCGATCTCGTGATCCCCGTGACCAAATTCTCAAGCCTTTTCTCGCGAGGCTTCAATACACGATCCCACGTGTGGATCCAACGGCTATTCACCTTCTCACTTCTCGCGTCTTCGCGACTTGGGATTCCTAGCACTTGGGATTTCACCTTGTGAACTCCCGAGTTCACGAGATCTCTCGATCTCTGACACCTGTCCTCTTCATATGGACGGCTCACAGCCTCCTCGCCACTTCGCCGCATTGTGACTTAGAGCACCCAACACTTGGGCTCTCAACCTGCGAACTCCCGAGTTCGGGAGATCTCTCGATCTCTGCCACCTATCCTGCTCAGATGGATGGCTCCCAGCCTTCTCGCCACTTCGCCGCTCGTGATACTGAAGGACTTCCCCTTCTGTCCTCCAATTTTCGAGTCTCCGAGATGAGAGAATCTCCTTACACGCGTCCTCCACAACGAACGGATCTGATCTTTTAGGGATATCGCGTCTCGCAATATCGTTGTTCTTGTTGCACAACTTTTGGGGCTTCAACTCGCGAGTCCCCGATACACGATACCACGTGTAGATCTGACGGCTCTTGTGATTCTAAATCGACGGCTCTGCCCCTCCTGAGCTGCAAACTCTTCGAAATCTTCCCGCCATAACCTCCTTGCACCTCTGCAAGATCTAACGATCCTCAGAACTTTGCGAAATCTCCTCAGAGGATTTCGACCGTCTATTCTTCCTTGTATAATCAACGAAATGAAAAAAGAGTGTCTCTCCACGAGATTCCTTCTCCTTTTCACCCACCTGCGACGTTTCTTGCAACTTCAAGTCGCACTTATCTACGCTGATCTTCAGCGACTCAGAGGCCTACCCTTCCTGAGCTTTACTAGATTACTTCAACCTCAACAAGGTTCTTTGCACGCACTCCTTGCAGAAAACCTGCGAACACTTCAACTGTTCGAGCTTCCATTGACTCTGTGTATGCCCGTAGCAGCAGTCCTCCAAAGCTTCTGCTCAGTTTCACGACTGAGACTCTCCTTAGCCTGCACACTCCTTGCACAGATTTAGCAACCCACTTTCACTTCTGAGTGCTTTGAGAACAAGAGTTTACTCTTTGAGCCTTCTGTCAACGCACTCCTTGCGGACGACTTCAGCTGCACTCCTTGCAGGAATCCTCACTCAAAAGAGAAACAATTGTAACTCACTTCACTTCCTCTTAGATTTCAATCTCGACACATGAAATCATACACACAGCATGATAACAAATGCATAACAGGAAGTAATTCTCATAAGTAAAGCATTCAACACACATACACAGAGAATAACACAACAGCCATGAATCTGAATCAACTTCTTCTATTAATTCAAGATCTGTACATGGGTGTTTTCTACAACTCTCTGCTATTCTCATATGCTCTAGATTCTTCTTCTTTTCCTGTTAATGTTACAATGATACAAATGAGGGTGTCTATATCCATTTTCCCTCCTGCGCTCTAAAACTGTCTAATCTAAGAATTCAATTATATCTACCTGCAACTACTACTATAAATGCCTATGTCTATCTCAGATGAGAACGTATGGCTCAAGTTCTGATTACATTTTTACCAAGGCACCTAAATTAAATGATCTCATTTATGTTCAGCGCATCAACTTCAAGGGAAAATTTAAAAATTCAAAAACTTGTGTTGGACGTCTTCCAGTTGTCTTCTGCTTCCACGTTGGTTTTTCTTGTCGTGAGGGATGCTCCTGCATCATATAGTATTCAATATGCGAGTTCCCGAAGTAGAACGAAAAATGAAACATTTTACGACAGGCAGGACTTGTTTCGAGAGTGGAAAAATCACCGCTTCTCGTGTGATCAAGCTTCAGAGCTCATCGATATCTCAGAGGGAAAAAAGAAAACCATTTTTAGATTTCAAGCATCAAGAATGAAACTTGTGAAGGGATACAAAAAAGAGGGGCGGCTCCAACACCCGTAATTGTATTATATTTTAATAAAGGTGTGAGATGGGAGAAAAAACACTTGATTGTCTATGGTCTAAGGCTCCTATCAAGGGAGAGTATGACACATAAACAGGAGAGGAACAGATGTAAGGAATTAATTGATGTAGCAGAGAATATGTGTAGAATCTTGAAAATGCAGACTGGTCTTACACCCGCTGATAGCTGGTACAGAGGAAAAACAGTAAACAATTGCAGAAAACCAAAATTCATTCGCTATAGTAGTGGTCGTACTAAATTATAACGAAGCACATCAATTATGAATATGAAATGAAATGAAACATGAGATACAAGGAAGCAAACTTGTAACACAATCGTAATGGAATTGAGAATCTTCATATCTTCATGTATTAACTCTCAAATGTAAAAAACTCTGTTACAAATGACACAAAAAGGTCCAGCCTCTTGTATTTCTTTTTGTGATATATTTATACAATTTTACAAATAAGGTAGAATCTCAACAGTCACAAAATTTCAGTTATTACAAGGAGGAGTGTAATTTCTCTGTTTCTCCTACTCTGTCCTCACTTGGTGCCAGATGTTTATCGTTGCGCGAGCTCGGTACAAGAGATACATCTTTCCACCAGCTAAGATATTAGCCACGATGGTTCTTCTTGGCAGCTAGCTTCAAAGAAGTAACAGTCTCGAGCTAACTGTTGCAGCCCGTCCTCCATTTGTCCGTCGATGATGTCGATGGTGCATAATTGCGCGCTGGGTTTGATCATGCATTTATCCACTTGGACTATGTCCACCATAGTCCTCTGAGAGATATCGGCCAAATCTCTTTCTTCTTTATCCTTCAGATCAAGCGAGATCTTTTCCACATTCATTTGCATTAACATCTTGGCATCGCACCTGCTGTCAATGCCCAGCAGCTCACCATCTATAGAATTAAAGGCCTCCTCTAAGGATTTGGTTATATTTTGGGCTTGCTGCTTGCCTTCGGCGATGTTATGCTCCCATTCCTTTAACAGAATGTTTCCTCTGGTTTGCTCTGAAATGGTGAGCCTGGGAGTACCTGCCGAAACCCTGTTGTTCGTGGCTATCACCGCCTCCTAGAAGGTGACCCGAGCCGCTCCGGCATCCCTTTCTCTGGCCGATAAGTTCTCAGAAACCTGATTTACCAACAAACAGTTGTCCCGGATCGCTTCTACCTTGGCGAGAAAATATCGCTACACCGCAGAGACTCTGCTCCGAATCTCGATCACTTGGGATTTGAACATCCCGATGTTTATCATTCTACTCTCGGCGATCTCCACCCTGGCCCGCAGTTGTTCGATCAACTCCCTTTTTTGGCTTGCTTGCATCCAACCATCCCGGACCACCAGCTGTGCTTGCTCAAGCTTAGTTTTGAGCATCTCTATTTCATTTTTATCGGCCAATCTGGCCTGCTCTATTCCCACGCTCGCCTGATCTTTAGCATTCTCTGTTGTTGTGGCCAGTCTGGCTTCAAGGGTCCTAATAAGGCGATTTTTTCTTTTAAGTTGGTTTTTTAGGAGCCCAACTAAAAATTGATTCGCCGAGGCATAGGATCCTAGTGTCCCTGCTATCTCAGTGGCGAATTGCTCATTTTTCTTGTCTTTTCCATCAGTTATGACTTTATATTTCTTTGCAGTCGACTCTCCTTCTTGATAGAATTCCCTTTTCACTACTGCTTTTCTCTTTTTATCGAAGAAAAACTCGTTCAGAGGGAGTTCTTATACTCTTATGGGCCTCAGCTCTTTGTTGAAAATCCATCCTGCATCGATATTTCCCTGTGTCGAATGCAAAGGGGTAACCGGTGTGATGGGTTCTTCGATCTGCTTCATTGATTTTCCTGGAGTGTCGACCAGACTCTGCTTCTTCGGTTGTTCTAGAGTCTTTATCTCTATCTCTGGATTCTGTTTCTTTGGCGGTTCTGGAGTCTTTATCTCTGTCTCTGGATTTTGTTTCTTTGGTGGGTCTGGAGTCTTTTTCTCTGCTTCTGGATTCTTCGTTTGTTCCCCCTCGTCCTGGTGTTTTATTTGGTCGGGAGTTTCATCTTTAGAACCTTCGACATCTTTATGTTTTGTCTCCGAACTACCTAGACCCTCACCTCGCAACACAGCGGGGAGACAACTACATTGGTGTTCCTAGAATTTCAATACCTCGATTCTATCCTCGGGTGCCAATGATTGAATCTGGAATAGAATTTCTTCATAGGAATTCACTCCTCGGAAAATGTCATCCGAGGGTGAATTCTCATGCTCAAATCTCTTGAGCCCGCAATTATCCAAATGATTGCTCACGATCCTCTGTGGATCGTGCTTCTTGTATTCGATGGAGACCAAATTTAGGTCTTCCAGAGCTGCCGCCTCAGCTTTGGCATGCCCGAAATCTAATAAAGAATAAGAATTCAAACGAACAAGAAATGACGGCCATACCTTTTTTGAGTACCCTTTAAGTTCTTTTCTCACACCACCAATTACCGTTTGTCGGGCAACCTCGCAACAAGCCAGCTTGTCGGGAATGAACAATGGCAACGCGTGTGGGGAAACAGAAGCCCCGAAGACTCTGAAGTAGGAAAATTCAGCTTCTACATACCAGTCCACGATGCTGCTCAAATTTTTTACTATGTTATCCGAGATCCGGGGTGGTGGGTGACCAAAAATGGTGACGTGCAGGGGCACCATCACCCAGTTAAAAATTTCATACGCAAAATTTTCTGCTTTGTTTTCCCATAATTTTGCGTGATATACATGTATGGGTTCATCTTCGGCTAGAGTCCAACTCCAGTTCATCAATGGAAATAGTGTCATAGAACAAATCGCATCCATAATGTACGTGGACATGAAGAATGATGACGCCTTCCCATTCTCCTTCTACTCCCAATACTTTGTGACCCGATTGGTCAAGCTATCTGAAAGCATCTTTTCCCAGTTAAAAGAACAGCCTTCGGCGACCCAAAACATTAGAGGCACCCACCCAAGGAAAAAATGTGATGTGTCCTCTTTCCCATATAACCGGCATGTCATCATGGCCACATATCTGTACTGTCGTTCTAACGAAGTGATTGAATATATGCCGTGGGTATCAGCCCTGAACTTCGCAGTGTTTGAAACCCAATCCTTTATCAAATTAGACATGGTTTTATCATACTGTTCGCATTCCTTCTCCTTGAATTCTTCCAAGAACTCAATGCCATATGTGTGGTCATACGTAGCGGGAAGCTTGTACATGGTTTGCAGATGCTCTGGCCTGAAGGTCCCGATGGTGACTCTTTGCTCGTTCATGATAGTCCTGGTCGGTATGTCCACATGGTCCAATGCCCATTGGACCATATCGTAATATGGAAGCAACCGCGATCTAGCTGCTACTCTATGCTTTCTGGATTGGACGACTATTTTGTACTTGGTGGTTAAATCATCTCTTTCGTTGTTGTCGGAGTCGTCAGAATAATCCACCAATTCTTCTTGAAGAATATCTGAAACATATGACCAATTCGGGACCGAGTTGATAATTTGGGGTGAAGTGTCAGAGACATTGTCTGATCCTTGTCCTGAAACCTCAACATTCGCTTTTGCTACTTTTCGCGGAGCCATGGCTGAAGCTTGCATTTTAGCTCTTCTGTGACAGAACTGCGTATACATACAGAAGTCAGTTTACTCAGAGGTGGTGAGATCTGCGTGCTATGAAAATGAATTTGTTATAATGAAACACAACTCTATTATATAATCAAAAGACTCGGTACCTTTCAGAACAAGTCTGTCAAATCACATTTGAAAATAAGTTATGTCATAAAAATCCGATCTTATACGTCGATTTACCCTATTTCCTCATCAATGTCATAAATTTTGGTGGTTTTAAACTCTCAGTTGGCGCATGGAGGAAGAGGCTACCTCGTAAATCATGTGGACATAAAAGCGCAGGATATTCATTGATTTATCTTAATTAATTTGGTTTTACCGCATGTTAACAGTGTTTCGGTACTCGCTATATCGGGGATTTTCCTTTAACATTTTGAGTCTCTAACTCCCAAGATTGCGAAGATCGATTTTGGTTTAATTAAAGGTAATCGCGATTAGGGGCTTGATTAATTTTATAATCATTATTGTTGCCATATCGCAACTTGGAGCTTCGAAGATAAATTTCTGGGAGATTTACATGTCGAGTTGCGAAACCGCGAGATCGCGATAACATGACTTAATTAAAAGGGAAGATAATCTTGGATTAAGTAATTAATTAATCACGTTATAACTGCATCGTGACTTCGCGAGTCGAGGTTTAGACGATCAAACTTTCAAAACGGACAACGCCGAGTGGCGAAATGCCGAGAGAATCTTTTACCACGGTTTAGCTTTTACCCTTAACCTTGACATGAGCTACTCAAATAATAAACTCATGTTCTCGGCTATCGGGGTTATGAAAATAAAATTTTGGGTTTGGCGATCGCCGAGGCGCGAAACCCCGACGACGTTTAAACATGAGTTGAGGAAAACTTTACCCTCGTTACTGTTTTGAGTGAAAAGTTAAAACGACTTCGTTGTTTCGTGACTCAGGACGTGTGAACTACATGAGCTATAGTATCCGGTCTGCAAGATCCCGAAGTATAACGAAAGAGGAAACATTTTATGAAAGGTAGGACTTGTTTCGAGAGTGGAAAAATCATCTCTGCTCGCATGATCAAGCTTCAGATATCATCGATATCTCAAAGGAAAAATGAAAACCATTTTTAGATTTCAAGCATTAAGAATGAAACTTGTGAAGGGCTAGAAAAACAGGGGCGGCTCCAACATAGGCTCCAACTAGGGATCTCTCCTTCCTGTGAGGCGGAAAGAACAGTAGACCATGTGCCAATATTGGGTAAATGGAGTCAAAATCTCAATCAAGCGAAAAGGTTCCCAAGAAGAGCGTACGAAAGGGGGAAAAAAAAACTTCGTTCTTTACCTCAAAAAGATTTTAAAAAATCAGATATTCTTTTTAAACATAGTTGTAGTCCCTTTCACAATTTTCCCTTTCCCGCTACTAAACTCAGGTGTGTTTTTAAGACAATCAAAAAAGTCCTAGGAGACTCAACAGATCTTGCGGCTCTCGTCTTGCATCAAAAGAATAAGATTATATGTTTTTACTTAGGGAGTCCCATCTGAATTTGGGATGAGGATCAGGTTTTTTAAAAAGCCTTGGTTACCAGAATAGAGTGATATTCATGTATAACAACCTTACAAATATCTCAGACATTGCTTCACTGCCAGCGAGCCTTTTCAGTACCCCGGTGAAGTTATCTGGCCCCTTTTTACTGAATTTCCTTTCACCAGTTCGGAATATATTTATGCATTTAAATGCTAAGACGAGGGAAATCATTTATGAATTTCCTTTCATCGTCTCTTGGACTAGGTGGGGGCAATCATTTCTGAATTTCCTTTCACCACCCGTCTTATATTTTACTTTTTAGAGCGCGAAGATGGGGGCAATCAGTTTGTATCACTGCTGATATCTATGTAATATCTTGCATTATAGGTCTGTCAACTTACTCTAATTACTCGGTACCAACCTTCCCTTGACCTTCACAACATCTTCGTTCTTAGGGAGAAAAAGGAAAATAACTTTTTAAGGGTATCCAATTTGAGCAAGCTTCAATCCTTCGATACCGTTGAAAAACCTAGGAAAGTTAGGATCACTCTAAACGTTCCTTCGCTTAGCAGGGGATCGAGTAGTTGCGAAGACCCGCTTTCTTTCCACAATCTGTTTTGAAACTCACGAGGTTGAAACGAAAAACTTTTATCCCTTCGTATATGAAATGGAAATATGGTGACTTGTTAAAAGTTAAAAATTAAAACCCGAAGATAGAAAGGATACCAGGTAGCGATTCACTGACTGAAAAAACAGAGGTCAAACGATTTAAGACTGACTCTTGTAAGTATTTTCGAGGATAATTTACTTTGACTGACTGTTTTTAGATTGGGAGAATCGCTTAAACTATCTTAAATTTTTCAGGGATTACCAAACCATGAAACAACTATGTTATCTATCAGTTCAACTGTTATTGCAATTTGAATGGTGTTACCTCAGTTTTCTTTTGAACAGTCCTTTATAACATGTTTTTTGAGAAATCTCACCTTTACCTTTTCATTTTACTTTCTTTGCGCGATATGAAATTACTTTAGGTATCACCTATTTACGTCGATTTATTTCCGACACTGACTTTCAGTTTACTCCTCCTGCTTGTTTCGTATGCCACTGGAATCCTGTAAAAGACAAATACAAATCTTACCCGAAATGTGTCGAAAGTTTATGAACGAAAAAACAGAAAATCAAAAAGCAATGTTTAAATGAAAATGCGTATATGTACACAAAAATTTTATTTTTTATTTTATATATATATATATATATATATATTAATCTGGCGATTGTTACGTCATGTAATGCTTTAGATACCACCCGTTGACAAGGGCACTGAGGACTTCTCTGTCTATATTTTCCAATAGGAAAGAATTTTTTCCTTCTGGAGCTGAGACCCTAAATGGTCCATACCATAGGTGGTCGAATTTACTATGCTTCGCGGCTTCTTCCTTTCTCACATCCCATCTTAGCACTAAATTGCCTGGGAGGAATTCCCTGTCCTTTGCCTTGCGGTCGAACAATGCTTTCATATCATCTTGGTACTTCTGCATCTTTTCATCAACTTCAACTCTATGTTGTTGAACCTCAATCAAATGATTAATTCTCCTGGTTACATGATTGGGTTCTTCGTTTTGATCCTGCCATAACTTCATTACTGGTAGCGCTAGATTTATAGGTAGAACAACATCTGTCCCATAGACCATTTGAAATGGCGAAATGTTGATAGACCTTTTAGTGCTGATGTGGTTTGCCCATAATGCGTATTTTAAGTGCACATGCCAAGACCTTTTATTTTCATCCAATACTTTCTTGATTATGTTTACCAGGCTCTTGTTAGATGATTCGGCCAATCCATTCCCCTGAGGGTAATATGCTATGGAATGGCCAAGAACAATGTTATACTTTTGACAGAAGCTGATCATAGCCATAGATTTAAAAGCCTGGTGCATTGTCAGTAACTATCTTTCGGGGACAACCGAATCTTCACAAAATATTATCTTCCAAGAAATCGATTACCACCGAATCTGTTGCCCTTTTGGTTGGAATGGCTTCCACCCACTTAGTAAAATAATCTGTAGCTGTTAAGATCCACTTATGTAGAGAACTGGAATGGGGATTAATCTTGCATATGAAGTCTAGACCCCATTTCTAAAATGGGGCTTCAGCTTTTACTGGAACTAGAGGCAGTGCAGGGAGCTTCTGTTTACCTGTGAATAGTTGACAAGGGTTGCAGGCACGCACTTTGGCATTGACGTTTGAAAAGAGTTTCGGCCAGTAGTATCCAGCCCTCAAGATCTTGTAGGTTGTAGCTCTCCATGTGTGATGCCCCCCACAGACTCCCTCATGAAATTCGTCTATAACCCGCTGAGTTTCTGATTCGACTAAACAGACTAACAGGAAACCGAGTGGATCTTTCCAATATAGCTGACTTTCGGCGATACAATATTTGACTGCATGGAGTTTTAAAGTTCTGCATTTAGATGGTGATAGTCTGTTTGGTCATTTTAGAGTTAGCAGGTATGACACTATGTCTCTGTACCAGCCCGATGATAAGAACTTTTCTTCAATCTGGGTTGGACTTGTTTCTTCATCCAACTCGTTTAGGTATGTGCCTTCGTCGCCTTCCTGCAGGCAATTGATATCAAGGGCTCTAAAATTTGACTCAAATAAGAGTTTGGCCAGGCCTTGCCCTTTTATCAATTTGGTTGGTTTAACTTCCAAATCGAATTCTTGGATTTTAGCGAGCCATCGCCTTCTTTTTCCGTCACTGTCTGGTTGTACCAATATATCTTTCACAGAACTAGTAGGCACGTACGCAATTATTTTCGAATGTAGCACATAGGTTTTGAATGCCTTTAATTCTTTTACCATTGCGTACGCTTGTTTTTCTATTATGTCATACTTCAATTCTGCGTCTCTAAGGCTTTTGCTAAAAAACGCTATCGGTTGTTCGAATCCTTCTTCATTCTTCTGTAGGAGCACCACGACGATAGTATGTTCAGAGGCAAATGACAAAATAAGAAAATCTTTCAGATAATATGGACTTGCTAACACAGGTGCTTCGCTTATGACTTTCTTAATATGCGTGAACAATGCTCTGGCCTCAGTTGTCCAATTTACTCCGTTGTCCTTCTTCAACATTCCTATGATCAATTTGACAATCTCAGCGAAATTGGGGATAAACCTTCATAAAAAATTTATCTTTCCTAAGAACGATTGAATCTCTTTTATATTTATGGGAATATTTATAGTATTTATTGCTTCAATCCTCTTAGGATCAATCCTGATTCCATCCCTAGATACGACATGGCCCAAAAGCTTACCTTCCTGCATAGCGAAATGTGATTTCTTTGGGTTCAAAGATAGACCAAACCTGCAGCACTTTTCGAATGTCTGTTTGAGATGCTTCAAGTGTTCTTCATCAGTTTTAGAGAAAACCGTCAAATCGTCAAGGTAAAGGATTACGAACTTGTCCCTTTCTCCCACGAAAGTGATGTCCATAGCTCGCTGGAAAGTGGCCCCTACATTCATCAAACCAAAAGGCATTTTGGCATACATGAACGTACCCCATGGTGTGGTGAAAGCA
>ML818984.1:36184-54034 GCA_009831015.1 Picea engelmannii | reverse complement strand
AAGTTAAGAGTTGAATGTGGTGTGCATGCACCTTGAAATCATAACCTCTGTAGCAGGACCACTTCAAATGCAAATTAGACTGAGAATCACAAACATGGACTCGAGTGCACCGTTTATTTGTGTGAATTCGAGGGAAACGGGAAGGGTAGATTGCTCCTGAAATGGAACCACAACTTCCACATCTAATGCATCCACATGTGGTTTTGGTTGCATTGGACTTTCCCATTGTGTCCATCCAGCACTCAGCCTGACATGCTTGTAGATTTTGTCATGATCGTGGTCGAGGAGGCCACGTGGAGGAGCACCTAAAAAACGAAGCAACACGTCTAAAACAAAAACATTGTAAATGTGAAATAATTTAAAGAAGTTGGAAGAAATTGAAACATACATTTCAAAACTGTAAACAAGATATTTTAACTTGTGTTTTAACTATGTAATTCAACTCAAGATGATTTTAAACAAAACATTATAGAAAATTTGTTTCATTATGTAATTAAACTCATAACTAAAGAATTAGGTAAAGTTGTAAAATGTATATGATGAAATTATTCAAAGCTCATTGTGTCAATATTGTAATGATGTGAAAATGAGAAAAAAAAATTATAATTATATCATTTATGATATCTTACTTTGAAAAAAGACTTGTTGTGTTGAATTCAATGGAATATAAAGACTAGATGAAGTTTTTGTTCTTAAAGTTCATATTATGGTTTCATATAAATAATTTTGGCTTCATTTGTGAAACCTGTGATTTAAAGAATCATGATAGAGCATGCCTATCTATAATTTTGAAATAACATCATTCTTATGTATCCTGTATGATTTCCATCAATTAATTTCTCAAACCAAACCAATAACAAAAAAATATCTAAAATAAATAAATCATTAATAATTTAAATTATATTTTTTAAATAAAAAATTTACTCAAGGAAAAAAAATCATTTCAAATGTGTTTACCTTTATGGGTATTATATACCCCAAATTTAATTAAAAAAAAACTGTAAAATATTTTTACTTTTAATCATATAATATATTAACAAAATAGGATTTATTCACTTAAAAAAAAAAACCAACGACAAAAATGTTTCAAAGATTTGTATTTGCAGTTTTAAAAAAGACATTTCAAAAGTACATGTTTTTGTGTTAACGCTTAGAGAGTTTGAACTCGTGGTATTATACCAAAAGAGAATAGTAAAATAATGGACTACATCAAATAAATTAAGAGATTAGAAAAATAAATGAGAGAGCATTCACAGATGGACATGACACAATTGTGAGGTTATTCAAGATGACGAGAATAAAGTTTGAATTTTATAATACATCAAATTACATGTCAATAAAATCCTTGTGTGAGCTCTAAATTATCTTCATGTATATCTCATTAATTAAGAAAACCTTTTTAAAGAGAATGCTATGGGTTACGATTTTGTGTATAAACCATGTATTCACATATTCAAAACTATATGCATAAACCATGTGTTCACATAACCTCCTTCATGATTTTTTTCGAAGAAAATTCATTTAAAAATTATATTAATAATTTTTTTTCCTTTTGCAATACAAATCTTTTCAACTCTTTTTTTTCTTTTGCAATACAAATCTTTTCGACTCTCAATCTGTGGGAAAAAATTCACCCAAAAATTATATTAATATTTTTTTTTCCTTTTGCAATACAAATCTTTTCAACTCTTTTTTTCCTTTTGCAATACAAATCTTTTCGACTCTCAATCTGTGGAACACACTTACTTAAAATATGAAATCACTTATTTAAAGTCTTTATTTCCCTAAAAATAAATAAAACAATAATTTATTGAATTTTACTCATCTAATAGATTACTCTCCAAACAAGATAAATACATCGGTATTAGTATATTTTCTATCATCTACAACCTTTACCCAATCTACATCCACATAACCATGCAAATCTAAAACTTTTATTTCAACATCCTTCATTTAAAGCATATCCCAATGTCCATGGTGCCTCTAGCTAGCATGCAATCATATATTCATAAAATCTTTGGATCTTGGATCTTGACATGGAAACTTTATTGTTTCCATTGTTTGATCCTCGAAGTAAGAGTTATAGGTTAACATAAGTTAATTGTGAAAGCCAACCAATACTTGCAATATTGCTAGGAGAAAACTTCTAACATGTCATATTATTATTATTATTTAATTTAATTTGAAGATAATGAGATCTATTTAATAAATTATGATGTATATTTCATTAATTTCAAAACAATCAGATTATGCATGCATTAAAGCAATTGTAGTTAAAAAGAGATCTACATTGTTACTATTGTTATTAAAACCCCATAATTTAGAATATTAATTTTTCCAATTATTAATTTACAACTATGTACTAATCATTTTATTTACACTTTATTCGATGCAAAGATTATCCATTGCGTGGCTATCTCTTTCGTCTTAATAAGCTTTGCTAACATTTATACTATTAGTAAGGAACAAGAATATGTGATTGTATTTGTCTATTTTCTTGAATTTGTGTATATGCCTTTTAATTATACATATTGATTATTGATTATAATAACATTAATACTTATTGTTATTGTATGAGACTAGGATATATATAATTAATAGGATATATATAATTAATATTGAAAGTTAATTATTTTAATTTTTTTATTAAAATGGTTTTGATATTAATATTATTTTGATGAGCTATGTCAACGTTTGTATTACTTAACCAGTTTCAAATTAGTATATATAAAATCATTGCAAATAGTTATATATAATATAAGACTTAAAAACTTAATAACTATATAAGACTTAAAAACTTATATATATATATATATAAAACAATCAACTTAACACAAATAATGGAAATATTCTATACATTACATTTTAAATTATTTTAAATCAACATGAATAAGATTATTTCAAATTATTATGTATAAGGCTAGGAATTAGAAGCTTCTATTCTCCTTCTCGAAAGAAGGTATTTAATATCAATAATATATAATATGTCATTCAAAGAAAACTCTATAAAGTGATCTTTATATTCTAATATTATAATTCTTAAAGGTTAAAATGAGAAAACTCTATAAAGTGATGTTTATATTCTAATTCTCAAAGGTTAAAATGAGAGACCAATTACCTTAACATTTGTTAAGAAATATGCACTATACTAATTGCAATATTTTGTGGTTTTTATTAATGAGATTACTGTGAATATTCTAATTTTTAAAGGTTAAAATGAGAGACCAATTACTTTGAGATACTTGTTAAGAAATATGTATTATACTAATTGTAATATTTTATTATTGATATTATTATGAAAACTTTTCTTGATTTGTTTTAGCATTTTAATTTATTTTTTTAGAAAGTATATTAGTTTAATGAAAATTGATTTTAAATTTCTATAATTTGTACATATATTAGGATATTAAAATATAAGTGAAAATTTGATCTAGGTAGATATTGGTGGCCACCTGTTTATTTCACTTGGACCCACACCATCAGTTTCCTTAATTGTAGCACAATTTACTATTTTTAGTAGTTTTTTGGGTCCTGAACTTCCGGAGCCGTTTTGAGGCCCTAAACAACGTTTTTTGGGCATGAATTCTTCGACGAATATGAGTCCGTTTCGGACTCGATATTTTTTGTTAGTAGTGTAGTCCTCGGATAGATCTTTCTAACGATGTATCATGTGCGTCAAACAGAGACAGTATGCCAAAGTTACAACCCTAAGAAATTGATGTACCAATTTACCCTAGCAGGGCCCATATTCTGGTGTTTCATCTCCTAGGGTTAGGTTTTTGGATGTTTAGGGTTTTCCATTGTTTCTCAGTAATATATAGGCCTTCGAGCCTCATTGTAACACAGGGTTCATAAGCCAATAGCCGCCACATCTCTTCTCAGAGATAAGCTACCAACGACCGAGCTATTTTATTTCCATTCTGTCTGTAAGCATATTTCAGTCATTTGTTGTTAATGAAATGAAGTTTTACTTCTTCTACATATCTGTGTTTATGTGTATTTATGTATTTCATTATGTTCCTGCATAAATCTAGATCAAAAATCATGAGAATAATGTTTAGTTAATAATATCCACTTATAAGTTCTTGGGGTGTAGAACACTCGGTGATGGAGTGTATTATTAAGGCACTTCGTTATGGGAAGTCATGGGTTTGAAACACTCCACTAGCCTTGTGTATCGACCTAGGGTTACAGTGGTAGCAGTCGTATAACATGAGGGTTATAGTTATAGTATAAATAATAATAATAATAATAATAATAATAATAATAATAATCTATTTTTAAGGTCACGAACAAGAAAGACACCAAATTGGTGTATGAGACCCCCTTGTTTGTGGGACAAGGGACCCCCTCCGCCTAGTGATTTGACTAGTAAAGTCTACGGCGGTATACATACCCTACCTCCTCTGGATTTGAACTTATGACCTCTTAAGAGAAAACACATGTTCTTAACCAGTAAACCCACTCAATAATAAAAATCGTAGTAGTCACATAACACTAGAATTGTAGTACATAAAATAAATATCCACTTATAAAATACATTAATATATAATATATACATAAAAGTCATTATTAATCATCACTTAATACATAAATTATATATAATTAAAACCTTTGTACTTTTGGGGTTGACCTCATAATGTTTATTTGAGTGTAAGGAATCATCATTTAACTATAGCGGGCGGCTATTTAATCAATTATTGATTAATTAATTCACATTAGTACTCCACTTAAAAGGTATCGACACGAGGTTCATTAAGTGCCTCGTAATAATATTTATGATACTACATAACTTCCAATTAAGTTTGATTTGTTTTAATAATAATAAGTTCATAATTTAATTCGAAATCAAATCGATGAAGGAGATTCCCTCGTTTTTGAGACGACGGATTATTTCCATACAATTATTCCAGTGTTTAGTTTATTTCCATACAATTATTCCAGTGTTTATTTTTTTTTCAATTCTAATTATAAATTGTAATTTTTATAAATAAATAAATATTTTTATTAGTTAAGTTTATTGATATTCTATAATAAAAGAATAATGATGTTGACTATAGTTGTTTATAATTGTTTGTTTTTTTTATTTGTATAATATAGATGTGATTTTGCTTTGCAAGGTTTATAGTATTTATAAAAAAATCCATAGTAATGTGATTGGGTATTTGATTGCTAAAGTCTACAAACGTATACATACACTACACCCTTTTAGATTTGAACTTGTAACCTCTTATAAGGAAAAACATGTTCTTAACTATTAGGCCCACTCAGGTTGTATATAATTTGAGTGGGTCTAATGGTTAAGAACATGTGTTTCTTCTTAAAAGTTCACAAGTTCAAATCCAGCAGATTTGATGTCTTGATGTCTAACTTAAGGTGACTTTCAAAATAGATTATATATATATAATTTCTTAATTTATAGAAGTGATGAAACTATGACTTCCATTTTATTATTATAATAAAATAAATTTTATTTAGAATTATTTAATTTAATTACATATTTTAAATCAATTCAATTAATAATATTTTAATAAATTTCTTCCCCTCATAATCAATCATCTTCTTTATATATTATCTTCATCAACTCCTTAAATTTCCAATCTCCTTGCTTCCAACAAATGGTTGGTATTAATCTTTTCCTCCAACTTTGTATAAATAAGTTTATCTCAACTTTTCATTATAAATAAGTTTATCTCAACTTTTCATTAAGAAAATAATTTTATCCCTACAT
Organism: Picea engelmannii; assembly: GCA_009831015.1. Lineage (NCBI taxonomy): Eukaryota > Viridiplantae > Streptophyta > Pinopsida > Pinales > Pinaceae > Picea > Picea engelmannii. The sequence continues at coordinate 48,303 of ML818984.1, read as the reverse complement.
TAAGGTTGATCCCAATCTTACTTAAACTACTACGTTTAAATAAAATCAATACAATACAACTCTTATCCATCATTTTTTATTTTTAAATTTAAATCATTATTATAACTACACTTTGTCACCATAACATACTATATTTAAAAAAAAAATCATGAAGCTTGATTAGAAGAAGTATGGATTTGGATCAAACCCACACGTATGACGACTCTGATGAAGTAGGTGTTTGAGCTCAACCATGTGAAGGAGGACAAGATGGGGTTATCATCTACCTATAAAGGACAAAGTAAGAAGAGACCCCCTATTCCTTATGATGTTTATTCCTCAGTTTCATTTTATGGAATGATCCTACTATTACAACCATGTGAAGGAGGACAAGATGGGGTTATCATCTACCTATAAAGGACAAAGTAAGAAGAGACCCCTTATTCCTTATGATGTTTATTCCTCAGTGTCATTTTATGGAATGATTCTACTATTATAGTGGGATGTAGTTTTGTTTCTTTGGAAATATCCGATAAAATTGAAACGATACAGAAAAGATTAACATGGCCCTTGCGCAAGGATGACACACAAATCAAGAAATAGTCCAAATTTTAATAAATGGGATGTAGTCAAGGAAATCGGACCCAACACAACCCAAATCCATGAACCAATACGGGTCAAATTTCTCAACATCATATTCCCAAATGAACACGGGTGTGCCGTGTGTTGAATGAGTTAAGTAGAGAAGGCTAACGACCTTCAAGGGTTGAATGGGTTAAGTATAAATCATTCAAAGAATCCAGCGTAGCGTTTAAGGTTTCAAATTTAGAWATGAATATCTGCACCAAAAGTTGAAGCACGTCTCGTATGAAATGAAAGCGCATTATTTTGCATTTGCTTAGCTTTCAAGACTATATCAAATTATAGCGGAGGCCATGACATCATGGTTATATAATTAAATAGGAGTTGGATCACATAATTTATTAATAAATAAAAAATTATATATATATATATATATATATTTTGTATAAAGTTATATTTTCAATTAATTGATGAGAATTTTGATTAAAAAAATTAGTTTAATAATTTTTGGATAAATTATATTTAGTTTATCAATATTAACTCATTAAAAGCAAATATGTACAAAATGGGATTTGAACATGGGTAGAGAGGGTAACAAATTTTCCTTGCAACCAATATTAACATTCACCTTTGTCCCTAAAAAAGCATAACTTTTTCCAGGGCGACGGTTTTAGAGGACAAATTGAGTCAACCTTCTCCTGGAATCTTGGCCTTGCCTCGAATAACCAAGCTGAGGCATATGCCTTATTTCGCAGTCTCGTCATTGCAAGATCCTAGGGCATTCACACTCTTTCAATTGTTGGGGATTCGAAGAACACCATCATGCATCTTCGTCTCTACGCTCTTCCCAAAGGTGCATGTCTTCGCTCTATCTTCGTCTGAATTTAGAGCCTCCTTCTTAACTTTACTCAGGTGGATTCTTGGCACATCCTCCACAACTTAAACACTAAGGAGAACCAACAAGTTAACCTAGGAATCTATGGTACAGTCGGAACATTGTGTCCCAATGGTTCCAAGGATTCTTGCCCCATTCCCTAGCCTTGGCCCCCTCTATTTTATCTCTCCCTCACATGCCCTAGTCCCATGTCCTAGTCTTCCTAGTTGTTAGATTTTGGTAGCTCGGAGGTACTTCTACATTTATTGTGCCTAGGCAGGAGTCCGAGCAAATGTCTCTCTTAAGTAACTTTATAAAGTGTATTTATAAAGTAACTTTGCAAAGTGAGTTTATAAAGTCAAGTTGGGGCTTTTATTATTTTAGGGGGGAAAGTGACTTTATGATATTTGAGTAACTGAAGTGACTTAAGTCATCTCAATGAGGGAAAAAGTCACATCTGTGGATCTTGTGGTCTAAGAGTGAATCTCAACCATAGAAGATGAAAGGTCATGACAGTTACCCTGAATGAGTCTGAATAAAAGAAACCATTGAGGAGAGTAGGGCACACATTTTTCAAGGAGAGCTTGAATGAGAGCTTGAGGGAGACGAAGAGTCATGCATTCCAAGAGAGAGAGAAGTTTTGAGTTGAAGGGAAGAGGAACAACAAAGAGTGGGGCACATATCTCAAGCAAGGAGAGGGCACACATCCCAAGGAAGATTGGATCATTAAATGTTGGTCCGTACAATTATAAAGAGGATTGTACCGTATGATTTTGAGAGGGTCACACTGCTAGAAATGCACAGAAATTGAGGCACGTATTTATAGGTTCATTGTACTACTAAGAAGTCTGTACAGTCTATTCAAGAGAGGGTTGTTGTTGTGCACCAAAATCGAGGTTCACTTGCTGCTGAGAAGGTCATACAGTTATGGCCATATAGCTAAAATCTGGGCACAAATTTCAAGACAAAAATTGGTCTAATAATTTATGGTCTTTGGCACAAATTTCGAAGTGGACTGTAGGCATAGTTTTCAAGATAAGTAAATGCATTTATTGTTGTAATCAATTGTTGTTGTAACCTTTGATCATTTCTCTACGAAGCTCAATAACGAAGACTCTCTTGGACTAGTTTTCCCATATTGGTTTTTCCAGGGACATTGCCCAAGAAATTCTAGTGTTAAATGTGTGAATGTGTATGTTGTTCATCATATATTTCTACTGCTATATCGTTCTAGATCTTAGTATTTATGTGTTTCTTCTCATAAATTACAATAGGTTACTGATTTCTTTATTGGAGGTTGAAATCTGAGTGTTGGTTAAGTGTTTGGGCCAGATTTTTCAACATGGTATCAGAGCAGGAGCTCTGAGGTTCAACAGACAAGAGATTTGGCACTTGATTTGCAGTGAGTATAGAAGGGTTTTTCCTAGAAGAAGGTAGGGGAAGAGTTAAGTTTCAGTTGAGAAGGTCATGGCTACTAGCTTGAGGTTTAAAGGTAGGTTGAATGGGGCAACGAACTTTAATCCTTGGAAGGATAGGATAGTTGTGTTGCTAGAGGAAGCTAAGTTATGGGATATTTTGAACAACACACAATCAAATCCCGTCATTGTTCCTACAAATGAAACTCTTTTGGAAGCTTACCGGAAGAAGAATGTGAAGTCCAAGAGGATGATTCTTGATGCAATCAAGGACCATGTTATTCCCCATGTTGCTAGAAAATAAAATTCCTACGAGATGTGGGCATATTTGACCAAGCTATACCAAAGTTCCAATGAGAATCTAAAGATGGTATTGAGAGAGAAGTTGAGTAACATAAAGATGATTGAGACTAAAAAAATTTCCTCATATCTCACCAGAGTCACTCAAGTTCGTGATGAACTTGGTGTAGTTGGAGAGGTTATAACAAATGGAGAATTGGTAGGACTGCTCTGAATGGTTTTTCAAAGAAGTGGAACACCTTTGTTAAAGGTGTTGTCTCCAGGGAGAACTGTCCCAACTGGGAGAGAATGTGGTATGAATTTATACAGGAGGAGATTCGTGAGGAGGCTCTTTGTAGTAGACAATCAAAGGGCGAGGAGAATGTTGCACTCATAGCAGCAAAGAAGAAGGACAAGAAGTCTTCTCATGGCGAGAAGAAGGACATGAGTAAGGTGAGATTCTATGCATGTGATGAGTTGGGACATTATGCAGGAAAATGTCCAAACAAGAAGAAGAAGAAGAAGGAGCTAGATCTATTAGCCTCAGCTGAGGTTGTTGAGTTCACAGAAAAGTTCGAGAAGGATTTTTCCTTGATGGCATGTCTTGCAGGCATTGGGTGCCTAGAGTGTACATGCACTCTTGCATGGTTCTTGGACAGTGGGTCCTCTCGGCACATGACGGGGATGAGGTTTGTATTCCTCGTTTTTCATAGATTGACTTAGGAAACTATTTGGGGTGTGGGGTTAGCACCATACATGACCTAGTTGTGAAGGGAGTTGGAAGTGTTAAATTCCAACTGGAGTCGAGAGGGTATTTGGAGTTGGCCGAGGTATTATATGTTCTTGAACTACTGGTGAACTTTCTCTCAGTGTCATCTTTTGAGATAGATGGATGTGGGATTGTGTTCTCTCAAGGACTAGCATACCTATATCTAGAGGGAATCTCTTCTAACCCATGTGTGTTTCTTGGTGTCCGGTCAGAGAGATTGTACAAAGTGCTTGATCAACTCGTAGTTGCATCCAGTGGGTGGCTGGAGCCTGAGTCCGAAAATGGTGAGGATTTAGAGAGAGGAACTTGGATGAGTAGGCTTCTTGATTAGAGTTTAGTGTAGGTAGTTAGATATGCTCCGAGTTTAGAGGGAGTAGAGGCTTCCAGTGCAGTGGGAGTAGCTACAACAACAAAGGATATGATGGGGATAGAGACAGATACAGGTAGAGGCTTCGGAAGTATCTCCCTCGCTAAGAGGGAGTGTTAGATTTTTGTATCTCAGAGGTAATTCTACATTTATTGTGCCTAGGAAGGAGTCCAAGCAAATGTCTCTCTTATGTAACTTTACAAAGTGTATTTATAAAGTGACTTTATAAAGTGAGTCTATAAAGTCAAGTTGGGGATTTTAATATTTTAGGGGGACAAGTCTTTATGATATTTGAGTGACTTAAGTGACTTAAGTCATCTCAATGAGGGAAAAATCCACATTTGTGGATCTTGTGGGCTAAGAGTGAATCTCGGCCATAGAATATGAAATCTCATGGAAGTTACCCTAAATGAGTCATTAAAATAAACCATTAAGGAGAGAAGGGCACACATTTTTCAAGGAGAGCTTGAATGAGAGCTTGAGAGAGACGAAGAGGCACACATTCCAAGAGAGAGAAGTTTTGAGTTGAAGGGAAGAGGAACAACAAAGAGTGGGGCACATATCTCAAGCAAGGAGAGGGCATGCATCCCAAGGAAGATTGCAACTATTAAATGATGGTTCGTACAACTGTAAAGAGGACTGTACCGCACGATTTTGAGAGGGTTGTATTACTGTAATTGCACATAAATCGAGGCACAAATTTATAGGTGCATTGTAATACGGATAAGTTTGTACAATTTTTTCAAGAAAGGGTTGTTGTTGTGCACAAAAATCGAGGTTCAGTTGTTGCTGAGAAGGTTATACGGTTTTGGCCATATAGCTGAAATCTAGGCATAGATTTCAAGACATAAATTGGTTTGATAATTTATGGTCTTTGGCACAGATTTCAAAGTGGATTGTCGACACAATTTTTGAATAAGTAAATGCATTTATTGTTGTAGTAAATTGTTGTTGTAACCTCTGATTATTTCTTTATGAAGCTCAATAAATAAGACTCTCTTGGACTGGTTTTCCCATGTTGGGTTTTTCAGGGGCATTGTCCGGGAAAATCTAGTGTTAAATGTGTGAATGTGTCTGGTGTTCATCTTTTATTTTTCTTGCTATATTGTTCAATATCTTAGTCTTTTTGTGTTTCTTCTCATAAAGTATAGTAGGTTACTGATTTCTTTATTGGAGGTTGAAATCTGAGTGTTGGCAGAGTGTTTGGGTCAACTTTTTCAACACTAGTTTGGTGGGTCCTCCTCCCCGAGCCTATTCCACCAATACTCCCTTCTACGTGGGTGTCTTTTATCCCCTATCCCTTCACATCCTCGCCCCCCTTTCATTCAACTTGTACTTTCTCTCCTCCTACATCTATTTGGCCTGCTTCTCTAGTTCATGACCATCATAATCCTGAGTGGAGTCATCATGGGATGGGATGGCCCCTTCCCCTCCTTAATTTTTCCCGTCCGACCTCTCTTTAATTTGGATCTACAAATCTATCTGCTCATGCAGGAAAGGTCCACCAAATTCTCTAGTTTGTGTCTTCCCTTAGTCATGCAGGCATTCCCCTCTCATTCTTCATGCTTGATTGTCAGTTGGTTTGTGTGAGTTCGGTGGGTTATTTTTCCATGATTGTGTCAAATTCTCCTAGCAATCACCTCGCTTCATGGCTTTGGACATGGGAGAATTTTCTATTAATGGCCTTGTCCTATGATGCATACAATATTCATCATGGAATCCTCCCATTCTTCCTTGTGGTTCAAATGGCTACCTCCAAGGAGAGACATTAAGCCCGTTGGTAGTTCCCATTCCCCTATGTCCTTTGTCTTCTCTAACTGCATCCTCAACATATAAGATAACCGTCACTCAAGAATGAGTTCCATGCTTGCATAGATTGAGCAGGAATTGGAGGACCTGTGCACCTTTGTTTAAACTATCCAGGAATGTTTGAGCACTCTTTTTTCACAAGTCCTGGCTATCTTAGAACTCTCTCTTCAACATCGACAATCTCTCCAAAGTATTCAGGATGAAGGTAACACACTCAGGCTTCAACTGGAAAGCATTCAAGCTAACCCTCTTCTCAGTGTTAGCAACATGGTCGCATTGGCTAGTTTAGAGTCTAATTCCTCATGTACCCGCTCTGCTCCACTCCCATACCTCAATGCACCGACCCAATATCCTTCCATGGCGGACAAAGACATAAAGGACAGGTACCCTCCATGATTTATTTTACATGCAATGTTTATTTTGGTTATGCTTAGGAGTTCTTTACCAAATTATCATAATTAGAACTTCGGACTTAAGAGTGTTATATAAATCTCTAGTCAATTATGTACAAAAACTTCATAAGAGTAGGCTTATGAGCTCTGGTAGACATCTGGCTCTAATTTTTTAAATTTTGAACTCTCTATGTATCTTTGATGCTTTCTTGGTCGTCTTTACTTAATACAAATTTACTAGTTACAATTAAAAAAAACACAAATTTTAAATTTTTTACTACTCTTTAGCATTTTGTGCATTTCAATTGAGCAATATAATACACTCTCAAATTTAAACAACACCTTTTGCACCAAATACTTGGAACCCTAATATTTGAAGTTTCAACTTCTTCTTCTTCCTACCAACATAGTGGTTTTCATATATATATATATATATATATATATATAGTCTCCTTCATTTATGGCTTTGTCCAAGTTATAAGAAGAAAGTCATAAAAGAACAAGAAGGTATTAAACAATCAAACACACACACATACACACACTTGAGCGCCCACACACACACACACACACTTGCATACACACACTTGAGCGCCACCCCCCCACCCCACACACACACATATATATATATATAGTATCTTTATAAGGAGAAAAATTAGAATTAGGATAAATTTATGCTAATATATACAAGAGAAAGGAGTAGATGTTTCATTAAAAATGAAGATATTAAATTTCGCCAACCATATATCTAATCAAAATTTAAACCTAATTTATTATTAAAGTAATACCACATCTCTACCACTATACTATAACCTCATGAACTTTACACCTAATGATAATGAGTTTCAATTTCTTATTAATAATTAAAATATCCTAGCACCTACAAATCTTTGAACCAAACCCATGCTTGCTAGCTTTTGATGAAGCAAGTTTCCCTTAGACCTTTGTGAAGCAACTAAGTTGAATCTTAACCATAGCTTGTGATTTCAAAGAGGATATAAAGGGATTAGATTATAATGTTTCCTACAACAAACAAAACAAAACAAGCCAAGATCCCTAATTCCATAGGAAGTTTTTACCTCAACAAGCCAAGACCCATAATTCCTTAGGAAGTTTTTACCTCATCTGCATAACCAATTTTTTTGTACTAAGGGCTCCATTCTTTTAAATGGGATGTATCAAAGAAAATGCAACCTAAATTTAAGACCCATAATTCCTTAGGAATTTTTTACCTCATCTGCATAACCAATTTTTTTTACTAAGGGCTCCATTCTTTTAAATGGGATGTATCAAAGAAAATGCAACCTAAATTTAAAAATTTATAGAGTTAAAGTTTGTTGTTGCAAAAGCTTATTTATACTTGCTTTATGTTTGGCCATTTATATTTGTATCTTTATTTTCCAGCAAATTACTTTTTGTGAATAATAGAAATGATGTATGTGGTTTTATATTTGAACGTTCCATTCTCATAGAATTCAAGCTAAGAGTTGATATTGCATTTAGTTAGAACCACCTTTGCATCCATTGCATTTCATAGTTTAAAGCATTTTCATAAATCAAACTAATAACAATTGTGGGGCCAAAATTTGAATGAGTTCCTCTTCAAAATGAGATGAAGTCTAATTGAGACTTTTCCTCGAAGCGAACCCTAACATAACCAATGTCATTGAATGGAATCACCATAGAGCTCCATTCTTTTAAATGGGATGTTTCATCCTCGAAGCAAACCCTAACATAACCAGATTCATTGTATGGAATCACCATAGACCTCCATTCTTTTAAATGGGATGTGTCAAAGGAAATGCAACCCAAATATAGAAACATTAAAGTTAAAAGTTTATTGTTGCAAAAGCTTATTCCCTAGCCAGACCATGAAAGAAACAAATAAATTCAATGCTTAGGTTTATGATGATCAAATGAGTCAAGTATACTAATCAAACATCGTGTGTCAATAGATATGCCTCATATAACAAAAAGGTTTGAATGGGTAAAGTTGTTCATTTTTGTTGGTAACTCTCAATAACTTGCTTTATGTATGCACACATACACTATAAAGACATATGGTAAAAAAAAATTGCAATCTCCTTCCCAAAGATATAATGTTACCATTTTTTTATTGTATGGATGATTGCATCATGCTAGTCTCTGATGACCCATACCTTCTTTGGATCCACATATATTATTTTGTTGTCAACAATGATTCCATGGTATCAAATATATTTCATGGTTTCATCACAATTCTTTGGGTTAGTTAAGAGCTAATGCTTGCACAAATTTTTCAAAATGGTTGTGTCCTATTAAAGGCATTATTCCCATGCCCTACTAAAAATTAACACATTGTCAAGATAAACAATGACAAATTCTATGTGAAGGGCTGCAAAACATTGTTCATAAATTGTGTGAACATCGTAGGAGCATTCATTGAAATATGTCCATAATGCTCTAGAAATCTGTCTATATATTCTTCCATAATTGTTTGATAATGCCTTTTGTTGTGTAGTTTCCACTACAGAGGAAATCTGAACAAGTGAAAAATCAAATGGATAAGTCAACATAAGAAATTCCTATATATGACTATTAAGTTTACAACATTGTTTCACTCAAATTCAATAAATGTTTATCTTTGACTTTGATGATCGCGATGATGGTCACCGTCCACTGAGACCAACTTTGGTCTAGTATACCTTAAGAAAAATGATCAGAGATTAATTGGATTGCTTTAGCATTTTATTTCTAAGATCAAAAGGATTTCAAGGAATATTTCCCAAATCTCCAAATTTGAATGAGTTAACATGTTACGAAGGTCTATAGTGTTACAAATATTTTGAAATTGATATCTAATGTGAGCATGTGTAGGACATTGTAAGAGAAAGTGTTTTTCATCCTCCACCTTTGTAGTATCAGAAAGATGAAAAATTATTTCATCCCGCGACATTTTAGGAATTGTCCAATGTCCTATTATCACAAAAAAAACATTATTTTATGTTAAGGATCACACTTCTTGTGAGTGTTTCAACACTTACTAGTGTCTTCCTTTTTCTTCTACTAGTGATGACACTCCATCCTTTTTTTCTTTACATGGATGATTTGTAAACTATGCAAAGTTGTTTGGATTGTAATGACACTATTTGTTTTTGGTCTCTTTCCATTATTGGTTGCATTGTGTTGTTAGTCATGCTAATCACTAGAAGGCTTGGTGTATTTCTTGGAATTGTGGTTTTTCTTAATTTGTTGTGTGAATTCATGGGCATATCCAAGTGTATTCATAATCAATAACTTCAACTTTTAAATATATATTGGCATAAACTCTTTGGTATTTGATAAAAAGATTCATTTCTAAAGAGTTTGATAAACCTATGGAAGAAACTCAATCTTAACATAATCTAAAACAAAAGAATAGCAATGGCACATTCATATAGTATATAGAATATTTACCCTAGAAACCCTTAACCAATAAAACCCACCTAATTAAGAGTTGCACCCTCTCTCTGTCTGATTATATTAACTAAATCATTCACCATGTCAATATTTAGGAATTCCACAACTTCAATCAACCTTAATTTTCAAATTCTAATTATTAAATATTATATAACGAACTATATACGTATTTTCTCATGTTGATCAAGTTTATTATAAAAACAAAAAAAAATAAAAGAAAGTAAACTCTCCACAAGCCAACAAGTCATATCTGAATCTCAAGCTTTATTTTAATTGAGTGCTTAAAATAACCTTAAGACTTATATACTCACTTGAAGAATAAGAGATAACATTCAACACATGGAGTGGTATAATACCTCAATATATTCATTTGAACACCTTGGATGACAAGAGGCTCCCCAAAATGGTTTCAAACTCCAACCAAAACCACTAATAGCTCAAGCAAGGATGACATAAATATGCCAAATCTTGGCTAAATCATTAGGGAATACATGAATATGTCATTATGAAAAATATCAAAAGTATCTCTCGGTTTTGACTAGCGTTAAGAAGAAAAATCAGCATTGCTAAAATATGAACCAACTCCCATGAGCTGAATAGTGAAACTAGGTGTTGCAAATTTCCAAAAACATTGTGGGACAAAAGAATCTGTCATCTTTGTGACACTAAGAGGGTTGAACCTGAAAACCAATTTCCCCTAGAGTGCCATGTGTATACATAAATTAGATCATAATTTCAAAATATCTACCACAATACCGACCTTCCTAACCTCCTAATTCATCACAACTATGGTGATCTTGGAACGCTTCCCTTAAGGATTTTTTAGCACATAAATAAAATTTTAATGAATTCTAAGTAATTTCTTACCTTTCTTAAGGTCTGATAGATGAATTCTAGTCTCAATGTATTTTAATCATCATCATCATCACCTTTCATCACATATCAAAGCAAAATTGGTGTACATCATTGAAGATGATTTACCAAAAATAGAATATATTTTTAAAAAATGTTTCACTGTGTAATTATTATTAATAAGGTATGATATACGTTTTGAAAAAACAATTTCTCAATTCATTTTTTAATTATATAACTTTTCAAAACTAATTCATTTATTCATTTATTTATTATTTAATAATTCTTTGGCAATTTTATTATTTAACAATTACTTAATAGCCTAGCTATTCTTAAAAACAAGGTGGCAAGAGCAAGTGGGGTTCTCTTCAGCCCTAGAAGAATCTTACAAATTATCTTTTCTTGAAGCCTTGACTGAGAAACTAACAATAAAGCAAAAGCCTACACCCTGCTTCAAGGGATCTCTTTAGTGAGTGCCCAAAATGTTCAAAATCTCATCATTTTGGGTGACTCAAAAACACCATTTGACATCTTCAATTGTTTTCTCCCATGCAATGCAAGGTTGTGTTCCATTTTCCAATGCATTCATATGGATCTTCAAGTCATACCACAAGTGAACGTATTTCATATCTTTTGTTTTAATAATTCATTAGTCGATTCTCAACTTAATCAAGCAATTAAAGGTAAAATGGGGAAAATTTTGATTAATGGCCATTGCTCTTTCAAACCCATCCCATAACCCCCCTTCCAATTATTATATAGTTTACGGGCTTTCCACATAGTTGTTCCATGCCCTTATGAAGTCATGCAATCGACATGCCCCCCGTCACTTCTATTTAATTCTCCATGTCCAACCATTCATTTTATATAGCTCTTACTCTCTCCTTTGACTTAGGGTGGGATTATTTAGCCTGTGATGGATTTGGTTGTCTAATGTTGTAATTATGGTCTTGAGTGGGTTCAAGGTTAGACATGATGGGTCATTATGTGTTAGGAACCAAATACCAATATAGCATAGAAAAACCTCAGAATAAGTACTCAACACCTTGAAAAAGAGACAATTTCAAATAATAATTCTCTTCGAGGGGGAAACATCCTTATACACCACATAGATTTTCAAATACAAGATGATTCCAAATGAAAAGTTCTCCTTGGTATATATAGGAGAATAGGAGGTACAATTAAAACTAATGGACCCAAGCCGACATAAATAAAATAACATTACTAATGTAATATGCCCTAATTAAGGGGTAATGTGTCACTATTTAGGGCTTAGCATGCCCCTCCCCTTCAAACAAGTGTTGTCTACAACGCTTGAATAATTATGGATGCTTTTGTATAAAAGACTCATCTTCACAAGTGTAAT
>ML818984.1:20696-35087 GCA_009831015.1 Picea engelmannii | reverse complement strand
AGTTTTTCCATCAGATTGAGGATGATAGGATGAGCTATGAGCCAATTGAGTACCCAAATAAGAAAATAATTCTATCCAAAAATGTCTAGTGAAGATGGGATCTTTTCCACTTACAATAATCTTTGGGCTTCTATGTAGCTTTTGAACTGTCTCCATGAATGCAGTGGCAATTGTACTAGCATTGAAGGGATGAGAGACTGCACAAAAGTGTGTGCACTTGGTCAGTCTATCAACAATCACCATGATGACACTCTTTCCTTCAAACTTCGATAACCTTGTGATGAAATCCATGGAAACTTCCTCCCAACACTGACTTGGGATGGTCAATGATTGTAAAAGACCCAGGGTATTAATTGTTTCCACCTTATTTTGTTGGAAAACCAAACATTTTGCCACAAACCTTTGAACATCAATTTTAAGGCCATCCCAAAAAAATCCTTCTTGACCCTATGGTAGGTTTTCAAAAATATTGAGTTCCCTCCTACCAAAGAGGTGTTCAATTCCAATAGTACCTTTTGTTTTAGTTGGGAGTTCTTACACAAATATAAGCGATTTTTGTACCATAGTGAATCATTTTTCCATGTAAATGTATCTGATGCACTGGAATCCTATTGCAACCTTTCAATGAGAGTCCACACGTTTTCGTCATTCTTCCATTCATCCATCGCTTCTATTATCAAATTGGGTTGGATGATCGAGATAACACATAGAAAGAACTCAACATCATCATCCTTTTTTGAGAGTGCATCTGCCACCACATTTTTCTTCCCTTTTTAATAGATGATTTCAAAATCATAACCCAATATCTTGGTCACCCATTTTTGTTGTTCTTCTGAAGATAGTCTTTGTTCCAAGAAGTATTTAAGACTATCATGATCTGTTTTGACCTTGAAGTGCCTACCTATTAGGTAAGGGAGTCATTTATTCAATGCATGTAGTATTTCCATCATTTCCTCCTCAAAAATGGGTTTGTGTAAGTCCTTTCTCTTGAGTGGATGACTTTCAAAAGAAAGGGGTCTTCCTTCTTGCATTAGAACAACACCAATGCCATTTCCTGGGGCATCACATTCCACAATAAAGTTTTTTGTGAAGTCTGGTGTGGTCAAGACAGGAGCTTTGCACATCGCCTCTTTAAGTTGTTCAAAATCTTGAGTTGCCATTGTAATCCATGAAAATGCATCATTCTTAGTTAATGACATTAAAGGTGATGCTATTCTTCCATAGTTCCGAACAAACTTGTGGTAGTAACCTGTCAAACCCAAAAATCCTCTAAGATTCTTCAATGTTTTGGGAATCGGCCAGTCCATCATGGCCTTAATCTTGTTAGGGTCTACCTAGACACCTTCATAAGATACAATATGACCCAAATACTCTACCTTCTTCACCCCAAATAAACATTTGGGTGGTTTGGCATATAGTTTTTTCTCCTTTAGTAGTTGTAGCACCATGTCAACTGTCGCACATGATCCTCCGAAGACTTGCTATAGATTAATATATCATCAAAAAATAATAACACAAATTTTCGAAGGAAGGGCTTGAAAATGGAATTCATCAACCATTGAAATGTGGAAGGTGCATTTGTAAAGCCAAAAGGCATGACCAAAAATTCATAATGGCCTTCATGATTTCAGAATGTTGTTTTTGGGATATCTGCTTCCTTCATTCTAATCTAATGATACCCCGAACAAAGATCCCACTTTGTGAAATATATTTCTCCATGTAGTTCATCTAACAATTCATCAATGATGGGAATGGGAAAATTATCTTTAATTATGATATTGTTGAGCTCTCTATAATATGGACACATACACCATGAGCCATATTTCTTGAGTATCATTACCACCGGTGCAGAATAAGAACTTTGGCTAGGTCTAATAATGTCTGCCTCTAACCTTTCTTCAACCATACGCTCAATTTCACTCTTCTTGGCATAAGGGTATCTGTAAGGCCTAATGTTAGGAGGAACACTCCCAGGAATTAGGTGAGTAGCATGATCATGATTTCGAGTGGGTGGAATACCTTTGGGAATATATTCAAATACTTTGGAATGCTTACCAATGATCCCTTGAAGATATAGGGGAATAGATGGCTTAGATGTTTGAACATATAGTGAGCATAGTTGTGTAATTACACCCCGATGCCCCTTTTTCAATAATTTTGTTATGCCATTAGATCTTATCACCTTACTAGGTTTCCATGTGATACCCCTTAACTCAATTTATTTTCCTTCCAATGAAAATTTCATGAATAGTTCTTGAAAATTAAAATCCATTGTTCCTAATGATTGTAAACATTGGATTCCTAGTACAACATCAACACCACCCATGGGTATAGAAATCATTGAAATATTCATTACATATTCCCCCACAGTAATATTGATCTTATTGCATTTTCCTGAGCAATTGATAGTTCCTCCATCTGCAATCATTACTTGAAACTATGGCATTGGATATACAAATCAATTGAGATCTTTGGCTAATTTATAATGAATGAAATTATGAGTACTACCAGAATCAATTAGTACTATTACCTTTTTCTTTTTGATATATCCTTCGATCTTGAGAGTTTGAGGAGTGCTAATTCCATCCAATGCATTACATGATATCGTGGGATTCAAGTCTTCAAAATAAATCGCTTCTACATTTTCATCTTGAGATGGTTCTTGTTCTTGTTCTTGTTCTTCTTCCTCTTCACAATCTATGTAGAATAATTTCTTCTCACCACACCATGTCCCTTACTGTACTTGTTATCATAATTAAAGCATAAACCTTTTTCTTTTCTTTCCTCCAATTGTTGAGGTGTTAACCTTGTAGGTTGAGGTGTTTTAGAAGATGTAACATTATTCTCTCGATAGATGTTAGGAGTGGTACTTCTAGTAGCCATAGCCATATTTTTACTATCAACATTTCTTGCCACCCTAAATGCATTCTCCAATGATTTGGGTTCCCAAAGGCGAACCTCATGTTGAATGTTATCCTTTAAATTTCCTATGAATACATCAAGCAGGTGCTCATTTGGAATATTTGTTATCTTTATATTCAATCTTTGGAAGTTCTCAATGTGCTCTCCAACTAAACCCTTTTTCTTAAGATTTATCAATTCGCTAAAGAAGGTATTGCTCTTTGTATCCTCATAGTGTGCTATCATTTCTTTCATGAACATTGTCCAAGTGACAAGTGATTTGTGATAAAAAAATCCATCAATACCACACAAATTGATTAGGTTCTAAATATAAAGAAGCAATTCATACCTTTTGTGTATGTGGGACATCATGTAGATCAAATAATTGCTCCATATGAAGTATCCATGTGATTGGATCCTTTCCATCAAACTTCCTCATATCGATCTTAGGAAAGTGGTTGGTCTTCAACCCAAAGTTGAAGTTTCTTCATTCTTGATTCATCTTCCTTTTGTCCTCATCATGAATTTCATGGGATACATTTTCACTTTCAGGTGTCCTCTCTATTAGAAACATTTTCAATCCTTCCATGATCTCCCTTTTTAAATCCTCCATTTTAGTATCCATTATTGCCTCCAACTTAGCTTCAGTTAAATCCCTCATTCCTTGTAGTTCATCTTTTGTTACTATATTATTTTGTAAATCATTTATGTCTCTGTGCATTTCTTCACCTTCATCAAGAGTCCAAGTAGGATTATTTGGAGGTGTAATTGGTGTAGAAGTTCCCTTTTTTGGTGGCATGTTGGCCAAGTATCACTTTTAAACCTTGATTTTGAGGTGGTTTCGCTAGATGATATTTATTTTTGTTGTATCTCCAAAATTCCAGCCCTTCTTGGTCTGAAAATTTATTTTTGTAGCTCTTTGATACGTCTTCTCTGTAATTCCACAAATCTGATCAAAATTGGATGTGCCAAGTGGAATCTATGGTAACTTCCCCACACCTTGTTGAATTTTGTCCCTTCCAAGAGAGCGTACTTGTAAAGCATGCCAAGATCACAATATATGATATTTGATTATGAAACTTGTACCAGAAATAATACAGACTTTCCACTATCCAATTCAACTGGTCTCACTTAATTTGGATACTCACTAAAGAATGTATCATTTTTTTACTCGAAAGACATGTTTGAGACTAGTTAATAAGACTAGTCAGATACCCTATCTTGCACAGGGTGTATCTAAAACAGTAAGATGAACAAGAAGCTGAAATTTTTATCATAGATACCTTGACAACTTCGGTGATTAACCTCTAGATTTCAGGGTCTGAAATTGTACAAAAACAATTTTATAGCAAAAATTTTGAGATGAATAAATTCAGGATGATTCCATAACCCTATCTTACACAGGCTATATCTTCGAAAGTATAAGTCTTCAGGAGCTAAAATTTTAACCCCACGTACCTTTATCCGTCTACTAAATATCCTCCAAGGGGTTCCTTCTGAAATGTCGTATAAAACATGTTATAGAAAAAATCCCAATGTGTCTCAGATGTAGCAGTGAAACCCCAAGACCTTCAGCTCTGATACTGAATGTTAGGAACCAAATACCAAGATAGCATAGAAAAACCTCAGAATAAGTACTCAACACCTTGAAAAAGAGATAATTTCCAATAATAAGCCTCTTCAAGGGGGCAACCTCCTTATACACCACATAGATTTCCAAATACAAGATGATTGTTGGCACAAGGGAAGACCCAGGGTTCAGCTCCAAGAGCGCACAAACAAGCCCTAGCTACTGCCCCTTTTGACAGCACCTGCGAAGCAGATGCAGTCTCACTTGAAGCAGCTATGAAGGGGTTGCAGGACAAAGATGTCTACAACCAGGGGAATATCAAGTGGTTCTTATTACAACAACAACATAACATGCATCTATTATTCAACTAGATAGATCTATCCTTCACAGCTATAGATCTGATGTAATACAATAATGCAGATAACAATATAACAACATCAGAGCTCAAAGCATCAATCACACACACAACAACAGATGTACGTGGTTCACCCTCTCTCTAGGGCTACGTCCACAGAATTGTGCTTATGATATATTAAGATAAAGCTTACAGTTTTGATCTGCGCTCTTGGCCAACAGATCCTCTCTCTCCCTTCCTGTGCACCTAGCTGCACGACTTGATCTTCGCACCCAGATAAATATCTTACAATACCAGAAGGCTCTCTCTCTTAACACTTCTCTCACCCATAATACAATATTCTCCCAATAAACAATAATCGATAACAAGGCTCAACCACAGTACTAACCCGACCTAGGTCCTCTCGACCTCTATTTATACATTACAATCCCTCACCGACAGCCTCAGGTCGAAACCTAGGTGTCAAAACCCTAATTACCAAAACCCTAGGTGTCTACAACCCTAGGTCAACTTGATCCATTCTTTTCGGGCTTCACCAACCTGTCTTTCCTTCTTCATCTTGCGGTGCTCCAAGGCATCTAATGATGGCTTTTTCCACTTCCTGAGTCATCCTCAGTCCATCTTCCTTGTTGATCTGTCATCCTTGATCTCCTCATCCAACGACTTTCTTTTCCACACCTCGCTCCATCTTTTCTATTCTTTTGCTCACTTCGACCCAGTGACAGTCACTGTGTCTCCCACGAAGCTCTCTTTTTACCTTTTCTTCCTCATTCTTCGCTTCCTTCCATAACCAAGGGCCAATAGGCCCCCAACACTCACCTATGACTCATCCTGAGGCACTTGAGATCTGATCCTCTTGTTTTACTTCGAATTTCGACTACGCAGTGCAACCCTTGCTTTCTGCTTTATGCCTCCTTTCCATCCTTGTGCAGACTGTCTTTTCTGTGTCTGGTACCTAGTTTCAACTGCACCTGGTACCTAGACCCTTGTCTTCTTGATTCTACTGAGAGTTGTGAGGCATCTGGTTTTCATAGTACAACTTCAGCCGACTCCCATTCACCAAGCCTTCCTTCCAGTCTCATTTCAATGTCTTCAGTTGTGCAGCTCCTCCTTCTGTAACATAGGCAATCTCATATGGTCCGAGTCAATGCATTCTGAACTTCCCAGGGTGTTTGATAAACTTACTGTCATACACCAGTACTAAATCACCTTGCCTAAATATCTTCTTCTTGATGTGTCTGTCATGATAGGCCTTTTCTCGTTCCTTCTGCATTTGTTGATGAAAGCCTGCAATGAATCTCTCTTCTTCTAGTTCGACCAACTATGCTAGCCTCTCATGAATAGCGCCAGTATCATCCATGTCTGTAAATGAAACAATTCTTAAGCTTGGTACCAAGTACTCCATTGGGACAACATCTTCAAGACCATAAACCAACTTGAAAGGGGTCTGCATTGTTAATTTCTTGCAAATGGTTCTATAAGCCTACAGTACTGTTGGTACTCTTAAATCCAAGCATCCCTATTCACACTACAAATCTTTGTCAATGTTGTCTCCAAGATCTTGTTGAATGATTCAACCGTTCTGTTTGCTTGTGGATGATAAGGCGTACTCTTCTGATGGTGGACTGCAAATTCTTCAGTCAAGGCTTCAACTATCTTATTGATGAAGTGTGTACCTTGATCACTCATAAGGACCTTAGGGAATCCAAACCTGGTTATTATGTCATCAAATATAAAACATGCAACTGTAGCTGCACTACATTCCTTGACTGCTCTTGCTTCGGCCCATCTAGTCAGTTATTCTGTTGTAGTGATAATATACCTTGCTCCTATGTGCTTTCCTGATGGGTTTATAGGTCCCATGAAGTCAATGGCCCATTTTTCAAATGCTTGTAGGGTCATCTGTGGTGCTAATGGCATCTTATCTCTTCGGGATGGTTTTCCAACTCGTTGGCATACATCGTATGCTCTGGTATATTCTTTGGCATCTTTGTGTAACGTAGGCCACCAAAGGCCAGCTCACATAACCTTTTGCACAGTTGCTTTTCCTGCGTAATGTCCTCCTGCAATGCCTTCATGAGCTTCTTTGAGGATCATAGGGCATTCTGCCTCCATCACACATCTTCTTAGGATCTCATCAGGTCCCATTTTATATAGCTGACCATATATCGGTGAAAAATCTGCAGTGCACACCACTAGTTGTTTCTTCTGCGGAATTGTGTACTCAGCTGGAGCCATTCCTGTTGACAAGAACTGGACTATGTCTACGAAGTGGTCATCAATATTTTTAATGGTGAGAAACTGTGCATCTGGTAGTGTATCCTCCAAACTGGTAGGTTCTTCTCCATGCTCCAACCTCGATAGGTGGTCTGGGCCCTTATTCATTCTTCCTGGATTAACTATGATCTCAAAATCATATTCTTGAAATAGGAGAAGCCATCTGCATATACTCCCCCCCAACGCTGGCTTGTTTACTAGGTACTTCAACATGGAATGATCAGTAAACATTTTAAAGTGTCCTCCCAACAAGTAGTGGCGAAATTTATGTAATGCATACACCATGGCTAGTCCCTCTCTCTCTGTAGTAGTGTAATTAATTTTAGCTGCGGATATCTTTCTGATGGAAAATGATAATGGATGATCAATGTCCCCTTCTCTAGGTTGTGCTAATACTGCTCCTAATGCAATAGAAGATGCATCAACATGCACATGAAATTACTTACTCCCATTGGGAAAGACTAGAATATGCGTAGTGACCATCTTTTGTTTCAGTGTGTCGAAGCTCTGTTGGCATTCGTCTGTCCAACCAAACTAACAGTCTTTCTTTAATAACTTATCCATTGGCACAATAATCTAAGCATATCCTTTGATAAATTTCCTGTAATAGCCAATATGTCCTAGCGCAGTGCACAATTGTTTGACTGATGTAGGTGGTGGTAAATCAACTATAATTGCAATTTTGGATGGATCCACCAACAATCCTTGCTTGCATACAATATGACCTAATAATACTCCAAATGGTGAGAAGAAGATACACTTCTTCAAATTCAAAACAATTTGACACTATCTTCATTTATCCATCATTAGCCTTAGACATTCAATATGATTTTTCAACAAACTAAAAACAATCCAGTCGTCAAAGTATGCTTCTAAAAACTTATGAAAAAACTCTTTGAATGCTTCAACCACCACCCTGGAAAAGATGGTTGGGGCATTCTTCAGTCCAAATGGCATTATTGTATATTGGTAGGATCCCCACTCTATGGCAAACATAGTCTTATGATGGTCCTCCTTGGTGATGTGGATCTGATGGTATCCTGAAAACCCATCTGTAAAAGAATGTACTTCTTGGCCTCCCACGTTATCCAACACCTCGTATGTGAAAGGTGTAGGGAAAGGATCAAGTAGACAAGCATCATTCAGATTCCTGAGATCTACACAAATATTGATCTCATCTTTCTTCTTGTCTTGCACTAGCATGGGGCTAATCCACTCTGACTCTTCTACAGGTTCAATAATCCCTACTTCCAGCATTCTTTCGAGCTCAATCTTCACTTTTTCCTTATATTTTGGGTTCAATCTGTAGGTTCTTTTCTTGACTAGATTCGCATATGGTTTCAAAGGTATTCTCATTTCTCCCATAGGTCCTTTGATTCCCTTCATATCAGTGAACTTGGTCGGGAACAAGTCCTGATACTTGTGTAATAATTCTATGATTTTGTCAATGGTAGAAACGTCCCAGTAATCTCTGACATTGGAAAGCTTTGGTGTCTCCTCTGTTTCGATATTGACTTTATTTATATTTATCGGCTGTCCAATGAATGGCAGTTCAACTCCAGGTCCTTCCACATCTCTCTGACCTTTTGTTTCTACGATATTCACCTTCCTTGGATCATCGTCTTCGTCGGCATTAATGTTGTAGAAGGTCTGCAGTTTCTGGAGGGGCACAGTCCATTCATCCTCTTATTGCTCCAAAGGGAGGCCAAATGCCTCCTTAAATACTTTATGTCTCACCATCTATAATGCTTGATCTGCAGAAGGAAATTTATTGTCAAACAAAAAGGTGGTTATAAAATTCTAGATCATACCTTCCCATTCTGAAGTGACAAGGCACAACTCTACTTGAAGGTACTAGTTAATTGGGGTGGTATCCAACGTATTGACGAATCTGTGTACCCATTGTTCTCTAGGAATGTCACTCCAGGCCTCTTCGCAGCTTCGTACATGGTCCTTTGGGCAACTTCGACCTATGTACCGTGCTTCGCAGCTTCCTACTTGTGCTGAAAACCGCGCTGTCATCAAAGTTCGGCATTGTGTCCAGTCTATAATATTTCTTTTATGTGTCCCCCACCATCTTGCTAGTGTGGATTTCATGGCCTCATCCATTGCCAACAACCTCTATTGTGTTGGTACACTTGTCTCAAATTCTAATAAGAAGTTTTCTAAGGGGTTCAACCCATCAAATGTGGGTAGATTACTCACTATTGTGCCAATCCAATGAACTTCTCTGGTTAGCCTAGCACATATTCTTGTAGATACTTTGTACATCTAGTTCTGCCAATTCTCCAGCGCTTCTTATGAGTTAGATGAACATGTACTGTCACTTCGCCAGCTCAGATTCCCGTCAGCTATAGGGTTGATATAATCCTGTTGTCTGGCTGTTAATTTGTAGATTTTTTCTAGTTCAAATGCGTGGTCCTCTTCTCTGATAGGTTATGTATATCATGGACCCTCATCTGGGTATAAAGGTGCAACGACCCTAAGGCCAACTTTCTCAAATGTCATGCATCTTTTCTTTTGATCAACAACAGTAGAATTGTAGAAGGCCCAATCAATTCCTAACAATGAGGGTAAGGGCAACTATCATTAACAATTTCAATTACCTCAAAATCTGCAAATGTTCTTACTCCATCGATGTCCATTGGGAGATGCTCTAATCGTCCAAATGGGATGAAAACTTGTTGATTAGCCATGCGAAGCCTGATAGGGGAATATATCAGCTTGGGTTTTCCCATCAATGCCCAAGTCTGCTTCGTCGTGACATTGACCTCTGACCCTAAGTCGAGGACCACATAGTCTATCTCATACTCTCCTATCTGAGCATTCAAGTGTAATTATTTATTTGTCCTTCTCCTTTTTCCAATTTGGTGCACTTCTCTATTCAATAAGGGTTCTATTTTTCCTAGTTCATACTGCTTGATTAAATCTTGTAATTCTTGTATAGCGCCTTTATCTTGAATCAACTTAACACAAGTGTACAAGAATTCCATGAGTTTGCTTACCTCTTTCCATTTTGTTGGTGATGCAGACAGATCAAATGCCTGAGGCATGCCTTATTCTTTGACTTTTGGTTGTCTCTTTGATGAAGATCCTGGATCTCCTTTGAAATCTTTTCTTGCCTCCTCGAATATCTATCTTTCTTTCTAAGCATCGAACGTTGGGGTCTTTTCTGTAGCTTTCCTTACTCCATGGTCATTTTCAGTCTTTCCTTGGGCTTCTCTGTCTTCTCTTGTAGCAACGCCTCCTCGAGTAATAGTAGTGACTCTAGGGTCTGCTCCGCGAGGTTCATCATATATCATTTTTACTTGTGGGTTCTGCTGGGGTCCTCGTCTTTCCTGAATTTAGCCAACAACACAAGGAATTCCTCTATGACATGCTCGAAGGAGTTACAGTAACTACAGGTTGTGTAGGGATTCTGACAATCCGTTGCTAAATGTCCTGGTTGTGCGCAGTTGTAACAGATTATTTGTCCTTGGCCTCGACCCATACCTCCTCCTTGTCCTCGTCATCTGTAACCACCACGAGGAGTGAAATTTCCTCTCCCTGGAGAGTTGTACTGCGGAGTGTTCCCCTCTTGTTGTACTTCGCCTTGAATCTTGTATATGTCTCTTGGCCTTTCATGCATGAGATCATAAGCTCTACAATCCCGATCATCATGCCCCATGGATTTACAGAATGTACAATACAAGTGTGTTGGTGTCTGGACATACTTTTGCATGTAGTAGCACTCACCTGGGCAATGCCTATTTATGCATACATCGCACCATGGTAGGTTAACTTGCTTTAAGGGGCTTGGTGCCCCTGATTCCAAGTACTCATGAAATAAGGGACAGTGTTCCTTATCATGGCCTTTAGATCTGCATCTTACACACCAGATATCTTCCCTTTTGTCTTTTCCCTTATCTTTCTTCATATCCTCGACCTATAAAGACAAACTGGTTAGCTGGCTCATGATTTGGCTAATGCCTGAGCTAGATTCTCCCATCGGTGTTGATTCAAGATTCATGGCGATCTCCAAATCTTCTTCCTGAGATGCAATCTTCTGCTGCATTAGAGGGATTCTTATGTGTGGTAATAGCACAACGATGAACCATTGTTTGTTCTATTCGTCGGGGATCTGGAAATTTAATCGGCCTATCAGGGTCTTGAATCTTTGGTCGAACTCCCAAACAGGTTCTGCTACCTTTTGTTTAATCTCTTTTAGTTCCGTAATACATTGTGACTCCAACTTAGGTTTCTTAAACTCTGCAATCAGCGCATTCTTGATCTCATTCAGGGGCTTAGGCTATTCCAGTCCTTGGACAAGTTTCATGTACCATCTCAGTGCGTGGTCCCTTAGCATAGTGCTGAACTGGGTTCTCTTGATGGATTCATCAGTGATACTTTTAATATTCTATACGGCCTCACACAGAAACCAATATTGATATGGATCTTCAGATCCATCTCCTCTAAAGATAGGGAGTCTCATTTCATCTGCCATAAACTGACTAGGGTTATTGTCTGAGTAGATGTTGAGATACTAGTAATAGTATTCTGAAGACTTTGGTGGTTCTGACTATTCTGACTGCTAATTATTGTTGGGACAATAGGAGGATTAACGTTACTTACTCTAGTAGTTCACGTAGTTCTTTAGGTTTCTAGATCACTTTGGCACGGTTCTTCAGCTTCCCCTTCTTCTGTTCTGGTGGGCTCTGGATGCTCTTCGTTGGTTAGATCTACCTCTTCTCCACTATAGAAGCCTTCTTCTCTGTACTTTTTCTTAAACAAGTTCTTAAGGTGAACTCCTAGAAATACTTTCCCACTGCGCGTATGTCCTGCTTCTGTGTCGCTGTCGCTATCTGAGATCTTGAACATTAGCCTTTTCAAGTCCGATCAATCTACTGTATCTTCAAGATGTGGTTTTCATGCAAGAGCATATTGATTCTTAGCTTCATGAAGTGCAAGCATTTTCCTCTGGGTCCTTTGAAAAAGTATCTCTCGGCTTGGCTATATGATTATGTTATGTCAACAACAAACTCGGTGATATACCCTCCGATGGTACTATCAAACCAATGATCTACTTCTCTAGATACAGTGTTGTCAACTCTCTTGACCTTCTGGATCAATGCTGGTGTCCAAACCACAGGAGGTCTAGATATGATTTCAAACTATGTGTTAGCTAACCTAGCCAACCACTTGTGTAGCTCCTGATGGATTCCTCCAAAGAATATCTCGTGAATCTCGGTGAAGATGTGTCTTTGTAGCCAATTTTAAGTGCTTATTTTAGGGTTCTTGTTCTGGGCTTCAACGAAGTCCTTCTCTTGATCCTCTATCCACTTATGAATATTTGTCTTCGATGGGAACCACCTTGAAATTCCCTTAAAAATATTCTTGTCCCGGCAACGGAACCATTTGTTGGCACAAGGGTAGACCCAGAGTTCATCTCCAAAAGCGCACAAACAAGCCCTAGCTACTGGCCCTTTCGACAACACCTGCGAAGTAGATGAAGTCTCACCTGAAGCATCTATGAGGGGGTTGCAGGACAATGATGTATACAACCAGGGGAATATCAAGTGGTTCTTATTACAACAACAACATAACATGCATCTATCATTCAACTAGATAGATCTATCCTTCACAACTATAGATCTGATCTAATACAATAATGCAGATAACAATATAACAACATCAGAGCTCGAAGAATCAATCACACACACAACAACAGATGTACGTGGCTCACCCTCTCTCTAGGGCTACATCCATAGAACTGTGCTTATGATATATTAAGATAAAGCTTACAGTTCTGATCTACACTCTTGTCCAGCAGATACTCTCTCTCCCTTCCTGCGCACCCAACTGCAGGACTTGATCTTCGCACCCAGATGAAGATATTACAATACCAAAAGGCTCTCTCTCTCAACACTTCTCTCACCCATAATACAATATTCTCCCAATAAACAATAATCGATAACAAGGCTCAACCACAGTACCTACCCGACCTAGGTCCTCTCGACCTCTATTTATACATTACAATCCCTCACCAACAGCCTCAGGTCGAAACCTAGGTGTCAAAACCCTAATTACCAAAATCCTAGGTGTCTACAACCCTAGTTCAACTTGACCCATTCTTTCTAAGATTTTCCAGCCTGTCTTTCATTCTTCATCTCGCGGCGCTCCAAGGCATCTAATGCTACCTTTTTCCACTTCCCGAGTCATCCTCGATCCATCTTCCTTGCTGATATTTCATCCTCGATCTCTACATCCAACGGCTTGCTTTTTCACACCTCACTCCATCTTTTCTATTCTTTTGCTCACTTCGACCCAGTGACAATCACTGTGTCTCCTGCGAAGCTCGCTTTTTACCTTTTCTTCCTCGTTCTTCGCTTCCTTCCATAACCAAGGGCCAACAATGATTCCAAATGAAAAGGTCTCCTTGGTATATATAGGAGACTAGGAGGTACAATTACAACTAATGGACCCAAGTCGACATAAATAAAATAACATTACTAATGTAATATCCCCTAATTAAGGGGTAATGTGCCACTATTTAGGGCTTAACATTATGGCTCCAAAGTTTTGTGCATGGCCTGTAGTATATGGGTTGGTTTCTTGTTCAATCATTTTGGTGGAGACACTCCTTTTCTTTGGTTATTGAAATATAGTTGTCACTTCCAGTGCCCCCCTCTATTGACCCAAGGTTCCCCTATCCTCATTGGTCCCATGGCACAACATGGCTACATCAATTCTAAGATGGATCACTCCTAGCTCGAGTGTGATGTTGAGGATCTTCAAAATTCAATCCATAGACTTCAGATTAGATTGATTAGTCTATTAGCTTAGGTGGTTTTTGTTGGAGAAATTTCTATTTTCGGCACACTAGTTCAGTGGGAGTTAACTGAATAGTTATATTTTAGAATTTCTAACTTTAGACCATCGCTATTATGCATGCATTCCTAAGAAAAACTCACTGCTTCTTCGTTTTTCCTAATTATAGGATGTCATTTCCTATATGAGGGAATATGACTCCCTCATTGAATAGATCATAATATACATTGATTCTCATTCTTCATATTGTATCTCTCTTCCTTTTCTTGATAATATTTGTTTGTGTATGCTTTAGCTAGGTCTCATGTGTAGGTTTCCATGAAACACTGATAGTTTCTATCCTGGAAATTTTAGTTCAACACAGGCAATCAATACAATAGGCCCAAGACGAATGCAGTGTGCTCAGGTGTCAAACTGAATCTCTTCAATCCTGCCCCCTCCACTTTTGTTCAGTCTGACATGGCTTCTTCCCCCCTAGCCA